>CM038402.1:24918465-24973465 GCA_021498475.1 Saguinus midas | reverse complement strand
TGAACTCCTGGGTTCAGCTGATCCTTCTGCCTCAGCCAAAGTGCTGAGATTAGAGCCATGAGCCACCACATGCAGCCAAGTTTACAGAAATCTTTTAAGAATATCTCCCCTAATTTTTTACTTAAAACAATCTCAAACCTGCAGAAAAGTTGAAAGTATGATATAGTGAAAGTGTCTCTACTTTTTGTCTCTGTTAACCAATTACCACATTTGTTTTCTTATCTATTCCACATTTATTTTCACACCCATTTGAAAATAAGTTGTATAGGCATCCATAACACTACAGCATGTTTCATCTATGAAAAAGAATGATTTCCTTCTGTGGAGATGATAATCTTGGTGTTTACTACATAATGATTTATCTCCAGATGTTAAACAGTATCTTTTATTTTTTTTCCAAGTTAGTATCTAGTGAATGATGTCACATTATGTTCATTTCTCATGCCCTTTAATTTTCTGTAATCTAGAGCAGTTGTTGCCTCTTTTGTCTTTCCTGAAATTGACTTTTTTTTTGGTGGGGAGGACAGAGTCTTGGTCTGTCACCCAGGCTGGAGTGCAGTGGTGCCATCTTGGCTTACTGTAAACTCCACCTCATGGTTTCAAGCAGTTCTCATGCCTCAGCCTCCCAAGTAGCTGGGATCATCGGCATGCTCCATCATGCCCCACTAATTTTTGTCCTTTTAATAGAGATGGGGTTTTGCCATATTGGCCAGACTTGTCTTGGACTCCTGGCCTCAAGTGATGTGCCTGCCTTGGCCTCCCAAAGTGCTGGGATTACAGATGTGAGCCCTTGTGCCCAGCCTGAATCGACATTTTATTTTATTTTATTTTATTTTATTTTTGAGATAAAGTTTTGCCCTGTCACCCAGGCTGGAGTGCAGTGGCATGATCTCAGCTCACTGCACCCTCCATCTCCTGGGTTCAAGCAGTTTTCCTGTCTCAGCTTTCTGAGTAGCTGGGACTACAGGCACCTGCCACCATGCCCAGCAAATTTTTGTATTTTTAGTAGAGACAGGGTTTCACCATATTGGTCAAGCTGGTTTTGAACTCCTGACCTCAGATGATCTGCCCATATTGGCCTCCCAAAGTGCTGGGATTACAGGCATGAGCCACCACACCAGCCTGAAGTTGATATTTTAAAAGAGTATTGACTATTCGAATTTCTTTGATCATGTCTTCATAGTTATTTCATGTTAAAAATTAGTGTCTGTAATGTTACAAAGGTGATGTTACTGTATTTTCATTTCAAACTTACTATTCTCAATATTATTCTGAACAACCTTTCATTCATCCAATGTTTTTAACTTCCACTGATAATCATATGAATCACCTATTAGACTGGTGGTTGCAAAATTATGATTTTTCACGTTTTCTACTCCTACGTTTTTTTTGAGATGACGTCTCACTGTGTTGCCCAGGCTGGAGTGCATGGCACAATAATGGCTCACTGCAGCCTTGACCTCCTGGGCTCAAGCAGTCCTTCCACTTAGCCTCCTGAGTAGATGGGACTATAGGTGTGTAATACCATGCCTGGCCATTTTTTTTTTTTTTTTGTAGTGGAGTCTCACCGTGTTGCCCAGGGTGGTCTTGAACTACTGGGCTCAAGTGATCTGCCCACCTTGGCCTCCCAGAGTGCTAGAATTATAGGCATGAGCCACTGTGTCTGGCCTAGCTGCCTTTGTTCTGTAAAGAAGAGCTACCCCTGCTCATTCACATACCTTTTTTTGGGATCAGGCCAGATTCATGGTCTTTTTTTTTAGTATCATTTATTGTTACTATTTTTGATGTTCATATTGTCTCCATGTAGTTAGTGGAACTCCTTCAGAATGGCTCCTCTATATCCCTGTTAGCCTTTGAACACTTCATTGCTATCTGTTGGATCAGAGATACACAAACTTCCCTTGTAACTCCCGGCCCCAGGTGTGGAATCTTGTTTTTCTCTGGAGTGGTGCTTCCTTTTACAGTGAGCTGTTACTTAGAAACCAAGCTCTGAGTGCCTTCATTGCCCACATGATGTCACTGCATTGAGACTCTTTTGTTGGATGCTGTATCATTATTTATAGCTTTAATGTTTGAGTCATGTAAATGCTTCACATGCTCAAAAAAAAATTTAAAAGATGGATAAAGCAAATTCTATAATACAAATAAAACAAGTGCAACTAACTTTTAAAATTCAAATTGATAAAGTATAACCATATAGAGGAAAAATTTAATTCAAGAAACTTAAAAAAAAGCTGACCAGGTGTGGTGGCCCAAACCTGTAATCCCAGTGCTTTGGGAGGCCGAGGTGGATGGATCGCTTGAGCTCAGGAGTTCAAGACTAGATTGGGCAATATGGTGAAACCCCATCTCTACAAAAATACAAATAAAGGCCTGGTGACTTGGCTCTTGCCTGTAATCCCAGCACTTTGGGAGGTGGAGGCGGGTGGATCACCTGTGGTCAGGAGTTCAAGACTAGCCTGGCCAATATGGTGAAACCCCATCTCTACTAAAAATATAACAATGAGATGGGTATAGTGGCATATGCCTGTAGTCTCAGCTACTCAAGAGGCTCAGAAAGGAGAATTGTTTGAACAAGGGAGGCAGAGGTTTCAGTGAGTTGAGATCATGCCACTGTACTTCAGCCTGGGTGACAGAGTGAGACTCTGTCTCAAAAAATAAAAATAAATAAAGAATGAAAATAAAAAATTGGCTGGGCATGGTGGCTCACTCCTGTGATCCCAGCTACTCAGGAAGCTGAGATGGGAGGATCAGTTGATTCCAGGAAGTAGAGGTTGCAGTGAGCTGAGATTGTGCACTGCACTCCATCTTGGGCCACAGAGCAAGTCTCTGTCTCAAAAAAAAAAAAAAAACACAACAATACAGTTACTGCAACAAAATTGGAAAATTTCTTTATGTGTAATCAGTGTTTTCCAGTTGTTGCATTTTTTTTACATTTGTTAAATCAGGATTCAAATATGGTTGAAATATCTAAGACTCTGTGAGTTGTATGTTTCTTCTCCATCTCTTTATTTACTGCAGTGTGTTTGTTGAAGATTTTCCTTGTTGTGTCACTGTGGTTATGTTTAACCTGTTTCTGTGATCTCAGTGTTTTCTCTAAGTAGTTGAACTTAATCCTTAATCTTTGGTAAGAATTTATCATAGATCATATTGTGTACTTCCATCAGGGCCACATGACGTCTCATTGTCCTTTTGGTTTGTTGTTGTCTGTTTTCTTGAGTCAGGATCTTGCTCTGTCCCTCAGGCTGGAGTGCATTGGCACAGTCATGGTTCACGGCAGCCTTGAACTCTTGGGCTCAAGTGATCCTCCTGCCTCAGCCTACTACTGAGTAGTTGGAACTACAGGTGCATGCCACTGCACCAGTCTAAAATTTTTTATTTTTGTAGAGATGGGGTCCTGCTGTGTTGACCAGGCTGGTGTCAAACTCCTTGGTTCAGGCACTAGTCCTATTTTGGCCTCCCAAAGTTCTGGGATTACAGGCATGAGCCACTGCGCCTGACTTAATTATCCTTTTTGTAATGTGTGAAAGTCATTGCTTATTATCTAAATCCAGGAATTCATTAAAGATTGCAAAATGGTAATATTAGAATTCTATAATTCTTCTTTCTGTTACCAAACCAAACTTGGTCCTCTCTCACCAAGCACATAGAAAAAGCTAAAACTGACACTGGGATTTGCAGCAAGAGAAGTGGAGGCATTTATTGTGGGGCATCAAGCAAGGAGAATTGGGTGGTTACCACTTAAGACCTGAGCTCTCTGATGGTTTATAAGCAAGAGTTTTTAAAGATGATGGTACATTTCAGGAAAGCAGAAATTACAGGCAAAATCCTACATCAGCACATGGAGGTTATACATTGATTTCACCAGCTGCCCAAGGTTTGTACCAGTTTACTTTGCCAGCAGCAGTGCATGAGTGTTCTTACTCCACACATTCATTCTGACACTTGGCATTTTATTTTTATTTTTCTCTTCTGTTGGGTATGTGGTTGTACTCTGTTGTGGTTATCCTATAAGTAAAACAAGCATTTTTGACTGGGCATGGTGGCTCATGCCTGTAATTTCAGCACTTTGGGAGGCCAAGGTGGGTGGATCACAAGGTCAGGAGATTGTGACCATAGTGGCCATGGTGACCTGTCTCTACTAAAATACAAAAAATTAGCTGGGCATGGTGGCAGGTGCCTGTAGTTGCAGCTACTCAGGAAGTCGAGGCAGGGGAATCACTAGAACCTGGGAGGCGAGGTTGCAGTGAGCTGAGATTGCACCACTATACTCCAGCCTGGCAAAAGAGCAAGACTCCATCTCAAAGCAAACAAGCATTTTTAAAATTGCATTTTAGGTTTTGGGGTACATGTGCAGAACATGCAAGATAGTTGCATAGGTACATACATGGCAGTGTGTTTTGCTGCCTTCCTCCCCTTTACCCACATTTGGCATTTCTCCCCAGGCTGTCCCTCCCCAGCTCCCCGCCCCCACTGTCCCTCCCCTATTCCCCCCAATAGATCCCAGTGTGTAGTACTCCCTTCCCTGTGTCCATGTGTTCTGACTTTTTATCACCCGCCTATGAGTGAGAATATGCGGTGATTCATTTTCTGTTCTTGTATCAGTTTGCTGAGAATGATGTTCTCCAGATTCATCCGTGTCCCTATAGAGGACACGAACTCATCATTTTTGATTGCTGCATAATATTCCATGGTGTGTATGTGCCACATTTTCCCAGTCCAGTCTATCGTCGATGGGCGTTTGAGTTGTTTCCAGGTCTTTGCTGTTGTAAACAGTGCTGCAGTGAACATTCGTGTGCATATGTCCTTATAGTACAACGATTTATAGTCCTTTGGATATATACCCAGTAATGGGATTGCTGGGTCAAATGGAATTTCTGTTTCTAAGGCTTTGAGGAATCACCACACTGTCTTCCACAATTGTTGAACTAATTTACAACAGTGTAAAAGTGTTCCTATTTCTCCACATCCTCTCCAGCATCTGTTGTCTCCAGATTTTTTAATGATCACCATTCTAACTGGTGTGAGATGGTATCTCAATGTGGTTTTGATTTGCATCTCTCTAATGACCAGTGATGATGAGAATTTTTTCATATGTTTGTTGGCCTCATGTATGTCTTCTTTTGTGAAGTGTCTGTTCATATCCTTTGACCAGTTTTGAATGGGCTTCAAGCAAGCATTTTTGACATATTATAATGATATATGAACTATACATTGTCCTACCTAAACCTATAACTTTGAAACATGTTGACTCCATTTATTCCCCTTTATTTCTAGGCTTTTCACTCCTTCCTGCCTTTTCATAGTTCTATTTTGGGTTATTTTTTCTTTTCATGAAAACTCCCTTTGGTGTTTGTTATAATGCATATCTGTTGGTTGTGATTACTCTGTTTATGGTTTTGGAAATCATAAACAGAGTAATCTTTAACTTTTCTTTTTGCTGTATATTGAATTCTGCCTTTGAGTTTGTTTTTGTTTTTTCCTTTCATTTTCAAGTTGTCATTTCATAACGTGTTGGGTTTTTATATGGTTGCTTTTAAAGCTCTTTTTTGATTTTGTTTAGGTTTTATTCTTATTCGAGATCCCCTGAACTCTGTGAAAGTGATGAAATTTTTTTTTTAAAATCCATTCTGCTAATCTCTGCCTTTTTGTTGGAAGAATTTAACCTATTTAGAATTGAAGTTGGCCAGGCACAGTAGCTCATGCCTGTAATCCCAGTGCTTTGGAAGTTTAATGCAGGTGAATGGCTTGAGTCCAGGAGTTTGAGACCAGCCTGACATGGTGGAACCCTGTCTACAAAAAACTACAAAAATTGGGCTGGTTGTGGTGGCTCATGCCTGTAATCCCAGCAGTTTGGGAGGCAGAGGCAGGTGGATCACGAGATCAAGAGTTTGAGACTAGCCTGGCCAGCATAGTAAAACCCCGTCTCTACTAAACAATACAAAAAATTCAATTGGGCATGGTGACCTGCACCTATAATCCCAACTGCTCTGGAGGCTGAGGCAGGAGAATCGCTTGAACCTGGGAGGCAGAGGTTGCAGTGAGCTGAGACCAAGCCATTGTGCTCCAGCCTGGATGAAAGAGCGAGACTCCATCTCAAAAAAAATAGAAAAATTAGGTTGAGCACCATGGCTCACACCTCTAATCCTAGCACTTTGAGAGGCTGAGGCAGGCGGATCACAAGGCGAGGAGTTCGAGGCGAGTGTGGCCAATATGGTGAAACCCTGTCTTTACTAAAAATACAAAAATTAGCCGGGTGTGGTGGCGGATCCCTGTAGTCCCAGCTATTTGAGAGGCTGAAGCAGGTGAGGTGGAGGTTGCAGTGAGCTGAGATCAGGCCTGGGTAACAGAGTGAGAGTCCATCTCAAAAACAAAGAAACAAACAAAAAAATTAGCCTAGTGTGGTAGCATGCACCTGGAGTCCCAGCTACTCAGGACGTTCAGGTAGAAGGATTGCTTGAGCCCTGGGAGGCAGAGGTTGCAGTGAGCCTAGATGGTGCCACTGGACTCCAGCCTGAGTGACAGAGTGAGACCCCATCTTCCAAAGAACAAGAAAGAAAGAGAGAGAAGGAGGGAAGGAAAGGGGAAAAGGGGGAGGGAAAGGGAAAAGGGAGAGGGAAGGGGAAGGGAAAGGGAAGGGTACAGGGAAGTGGAAGGGAAGAAGTAAGGGGAAAGGAAAGGGGGAGGAAAGGGGAAGGGCATGAGAGGGAATGGGGAAAGGCATTGGAGAGGGAAGGAAAGGGAAAAGGGAAAGGAAGGAAAAGAAAAGAGTTCAAGTCATTTCTAACAAGAAAGGACTTTGACTTCTGACAGCTGCTGTTGTTTTCTGTCTTTCCAATTTTTTGTTAATTTTTTCACTGCTCTGTTTAGCTGATTTTTTAATAGTGTATGTTTTAATTTACTTGCCATTTCCTTTCTTTCTTTTTTTTTTTTTAGATATTTTGTTAGTGTTCACCATGGAGATTACATTTAACATTCCACATTTGTAACAGTCCAGTTTAAATACCAGCTTTGCCTCAGTATCATACCAAAACTCTGCTCCTCTAGCTGCCTTCTCCCTCTCATGCCTCTTTTGTTACAGATTACATCTTTATACATTGAGCGCTGAATAGCATAGGTTTATAATTACTGTGTATGCATTTGTCATAAACTCCTTTAGGAAATAAAAATTGGAGTTACAGACTATAAATTGGAGTTACAAAATACAAAATGCTGGCTTTTGTACTTAAATGATTTTTTGTTAGAGCTCTTTATTTGTTCATGCAGCTTTGAAAAAAATGAAGATTTTTTTCATTTTAACCTTCCATTTTGTATTTTCTGTAGGACAGGGCTTACAATAATGAGTTATCTTGGCTTTTATCTGGAATGTTTTAATTTCTCTTTCATTTTTGAAGGATAGATTTGCTGGGTTTGCAATTCCTGGTTGGCAGGATTTTTATTTTTGTTTTTTCCTTCTTAACACTTGAAAGATGCCATCCCACTGCCTTCTGGTCTCTGTGGTGTCTGACCTCTGTGGTGGTTATTTGACTTTTGATAGTTTGGTAATAATGTGCCTCAGTGGATCTCTGAGTTTTTCTTACTTGGAGTTTGTTGAGCTTTGTGGATGTAAGATTTGTGTTTTTCATAGAATTTGGGCAGTTTTTGGCCATTGTTTCTTTGAGTAATCTTTCTGCCCATTTCTCTCTCTCTTTTCCTTCGGGGATTCCTGTAATTGTACAAAGTCCACTCAGAGGTGTCCCACAGGTCTCAGGCTCTATTCACGTTTTCTTATTTATTTATTTTTCTGTTCTGCTCCTCATACCAAATTACTTCAATTGTTATATCCTCCAATTCATGATTCTTTCAACTGTCTGCTCTAATGGGTTGTTAAACCCTCTAGTGGATTTTAAAATTTTAGTTATTTTACTTTTCAGCTTTAGATTTTCTACTTGGTTTCTTTTTACAGTTTCCAACTCAGTTCAGACATTGTTTTCTCATTTCTTTTAGCTTTTTGTCACTTTTAATGACACTTAAGATAATTTATTTAAAATCTTTTTTAGTCAGTCTAATATCTGGTCTTCCTTAAGGAAGGAATTTATTTTCCTTGAGTAGGCTCTCTGTTCTTATACTTTGAATACTTTCTACTTTTTGTTGGAAATTGGATATTTGAATATTTTAATATGGTAACTCTGGATATCAGATTTTTACCCTTCCCCGAGGTTTTCTGTTTTTCATTTTTGAAAGCTACAGTTGTCTATTTGTTCAGGTAACCTACCATGCTATTTTTATAGTCTGGTTTCCCGGTTGTATGTGGTCACTGAAGCCTCTTTTCCTTAGCTTGTACTCAGCTAATGTTTTTACAGAGATTTCTTTGAATCCCTGGTGCTAAAAACAACAAATAAACATTTCTCCCAGTCTTTACACATTGACTGTGCTGGGTATTCCTTAACATTTAGCCAGGCTGTTTACAACCTTGCTTTAGCCTTTGTATCCTGATTGCACTGAACCTAGAGACTAGCTGTCGGTGACAACTTATGGTCTTCTCAAGGCTTGTGTGTCTGGATTTCTAAATTTGTCAATATATACAGGGTTTTTTGAAAGCACAAATTTCCCAAAGAACCCTCTCCAGGTTTCTTCTCAGGCTTTCAGTGGCATAGTATATGCCTCAACCATAAACTTCTGCTGCAGACAACTGCAGATATTTTTTCCCTGTACAGTGTTTTTGAGCAAGGCCTATTTCTTTTATATCCTAAATGAGTTCTGAGTTAGGTGAGAAAGAAACAAGCATATTACATCAGTCTACCAGGTATTTCCCACATAGTTAGAACAGATAAACATAATTCCTTGTAAGTAAGGTCTGTTCTGGTCCCTCTAGAATCAAGGACCAGGGACCCACACTTGAAATGCAGGCTGCCATCTCAAGGCTGTCACCTAGCCAAGGAGGGTTGGGGTAAAGGCAAGTAGAAGTGCCACAAAGCTTTCCTACCATTTTGAAGTTGCCTTTTTCCCCTGATTTGGCATCTACTTCCTTACGGTCAGCCTTTGACCTTTTGAGAATTCTGACAATGTTTGTTCTGACAGTTTCTGCTTGTTTTTTGATGCCTCTGAGGGACCTGAGCTTGGTTCTGCCTACTTCTCCATTCTGCTGACATCATTCCACTTCATTAATTTTGTCCTCTTCCTTATTTCTTTCTTATTATATAAACTTTTTGCTTTAGAAGTTTTAGATTTATGGAAAAGTTATGAAGACAGTACAAAGAGTTTTCATATACATCCATAGACAAAGTTTCCCCTATCATTAACGTCTTATATTAACATAGTACATTTGTCACAATTAATGAAACAATATTGATATATTATTAAGTAATGACTACTTTATTCAGATTTTCTTAATATTTTCCTAATGTAATTTTTCTGTTCCAGGATATTTCCATCGTGTCTCTGTCGGCTCTTCTTGGCTGTGGCAGTTTCTCAGACTTTTCTTGTTTTTGATAACCTTGACAGTTTTGAGGGGTTCAAGTCAGGAGTTTTGTCCCTCAGTTGATAATTTGTCTACTTTTTTCCTCATGATTAGACTGAGGTTAGGGGTTCTTAGAGGAGACCACAGAGGTGGTATCATTCAGTCACATCCTATCAAGGGAAAATGCTATCAGCATGATTATCACTGTTGTATCACTGTTGATTACCTGGGTGAGGTAGTGTGGTCATGTTTCTCTGTAAAGTTACTCCTTTGTCCTCTGTTTTCAACTGTACTCTTTGGAATGAAGTGGAGAGTTATGCTATACCTCCTTGATGGCTGAGTTTCCCTATAAATTATTAGGAATTCTGCACAGGAGATTTGTTTTCTTGCATTTATTAATTTAATCATTTGTTTATATTAGTATGAATTCATTGCTAGTTATTTTGTACTTTGGTTATAATCCACTACCTTGTTCATTTTGTTGCTCATTCTGCTTCAGCTTGGCCTTTAGGATGTCTTCAATTGGTTCCAGTGTCCCTTTGACATAGCCCATTATTGTGTTTTCATTTGAGTACTTCCTCATTTTCTGGTACCAGAAGTGATTTCAGGCTCATTGTATGCATGCTCTGCCCGAGCCTTAGAAGCAACTGCCATGTGTGTACCTATGCAACTATCTTGCACGTTCTGCACATGTACCCCAAAACCTATATTGCAATAAAAATAAATAAATAAATAAATAAATAAATAAAAAAGAAGCAACTTTTTTTTTTTTTTTTTTTAGATGGAGTTTCACTCTTGTTACCCAGGCTGGAGTGCAATGGCATGATCTTGGCTCACCACAACCAAAGCAGCTGGTTTTTAAAGGAGCGCTGGTTTTCTTTTCTCTCCCTTTCCCGCTTCCTCCCTCCCTCCCTTACTTACTTCCTTTCTTCCTTCCCTCCTTCCCTTCTTTTCTTTGTTTCCTTTGTTTCTCTTTCTTTCTCTTTCTTTTGAGATGGAGTCTCATTCTGTCACCCAGGCTGGAATGCAGTGGTGTGATCTCGGCTCACTGCAACCACCCCCTTCTGGTTTCAGCAATTCTCCTTTCTCTGCCTTCCAAGTAGCAAGGATTACATGTGTATACCACTATGCCTGGCTAAATTAGATTGTTTAGGTTTTGTAAGAAATTGCCAAACTGGTTTCCAGAGGTGCTATATCATTTTGCAGTCCCACCAAGTGTGAATCAAAATTCCTCTTGTTCTGCATCTGAACCTAAAATTGATATTGACGTTGTTTTGGATTTAACCATTTTAGTAAATGTCATGGCATCTCATTTTTATTTCTGTAATGACACATGATGGTGAGCATCTGTTCATATGTTTATTTGCATGTCTGTCTTTGGTGATGTGTCTGTTCAGATCTTTTGCCTATTTTTCTTTTCCTTTTTTTTTTTGAGAGGAAGTCTCGCTCTGTCACCCAGACTGGAGTACAATGGCAGAATCCCAGCTCACTGTAACCCCTGACTTCCAGGTTCAAGTGAGTAGCTGGGATTATGGCGACTGCCACCACATCTGGCTAATTTTTTTATGTTTTTAGTAGGGACGGAGTTTCACCATGTTGGCCAGGCTGTTTTGGAACTCCTGACCTCAGGTGATCCACCTTCCTCAACCTCCCAAAGTGCTGGGATTACAGTGCTGAGCCACTGTACCGTCCCTTTTGCTTATTTTTCAAGCTGGATAATTTGTGTTCTTATTATTGAGTTTTGAGGGTTCTTTTGCATATTTTGGTCATAACTCCTTTATTAGATAAATGTTTGTAAATAGTTTTTCTCAGTCTGTGGCTTGTCTTTTCATTTTTGTAGAAGTGTCTTTGCAGAGCAAAATGTGAATTTGATGGTATAAATTTCCCTCTATAAACTACTGTCTTCGCATCCCATACATTTTGAGAAATAGTATTTTCCTTTAAAACTTTCTTTTGAGATGTTTTCTTCAATCCATAGGCTATTTGTGTGTTATTTAGCTTTCAGGCATTTGGACGATTTTTCAGCTGTCCCTTGCTTATTGCTTTCTATTTGATTCTGTGGTAGTTGGAGAACATGTTTTTTATATTATAGCTGTAGTGTTAAGTTTGTTAGGGTGTGTTCTATGGCCCAAAATATGTTTTATGTTGGTGAATGTTCTATGCGAACATGAACAGAATGATAGAATTTGTATTTTATTGTTTGGGATGGAGTATTCTATAAACGTCACTTAGATCAAGTTGATTGCTAGTGCTGTTTTGCGTCATCTGTGTACTTACTGATTTCTGCCCTGCTTGATCCATTAGAACTTACAGGTGTGTTGAGGTCTCCAATTATGGTGTAGATTTCCAAGTTCTCCTTTTACTCATAACAGTTTTTGCCTTATGTATTTTTTTTTTTTTTTTGAGACAGAGTTTCACTCTTGTTACCCAGGCTGGAGTGCAATGGCGCGACCTCGGCTCATGGCATCCTCCGCCCCCTGGGTTCAGGCAATTCTCCTGCCTCAGCTTCCTGAGTAGCTGGGATTACAGGCACGCGCCACCATGCCCAGCTAATTTTTTGTATTTTTTAGTAGAGATGGGGTTTCACCATGTTGACCGGGATGGTCTCGATCTTTTGACCTCGTGATCCACCCGTCTCGGCCTCCCAAAGTGCTGGGATTACAGGCTTGAGCCACCGCGCCCGGCCGCCTTATGTATTTTGATAGTCTTTTGTTACTTGCACATTTGTTTCAGATTATGTCTTCTTTCTCTAATATGATTTTGAACCCATCTAATAAACTCTTAATTTCAGGTATTATATTTTTCAGCTCTAGAATGTCCATTATGTGTATATGTGTGTGTGTGTATGCATGTATGAGAGGTCTCTGAGACCACCCCCAGGTTATTAATGATTCCCTAGGATGACTCTGTGTATATCGGAGCATGGTATTAGAAATCAAAATTGGGGTGCTAGGTGTGCCTATTGTTACTGATGTATTATTGCTTGTAGACCCATAGTCACATTTATGGCTATGATTTATCGTGGTGAAAGGATACAGAGCAAAATCAGTGAAATTCCCAGAGTCTTCTCCGAACACTGTCTCATAGAACACACTTACCTCCCCTAGCAATGACATCTGAGAACGCACATAAAATGTGTGTCAAGGAAACTCAGTAGACATTTGGTGCCCAGAATTTTTATTAGAGGCTGGTCACATAAGTACTCTCTGCTTATCATGTACCAAAATTCTAGACTCCCAGAAGCAATGCACATATTGAGTGTAAACCATATTACTTATGTAAACAGCTCAGGCTCAGTGAGCCATTCTTATCAGAGAAGGTTAAGGCCAGAACCTTTCTGAGATCTAAGTTCCCAGATGCCAATCATGGGTAATCTTTTGTAGCAGACCTTTCAAAACCTAGTAGTCTCAGGCCTGCTATATTAACCTTTTTTCTGTATAACACACATACCATGTATGTGTTGAACTCTCATTCATCTCTCAGTTAATATTTTCTTCTATTCAACATATTAATTATAATTTGTTTTGAAGTTTTCATTGGTTAATATTACTGTCTTGGTCACCTATGAGTTTGGTTTTATTTTTTTATTGCATTTTAGGTTTTGGGGTACATGTGCAGAATGTGCAAGATAGTTGCATAGGTACACACATGGCAGTGTGTTTTGCTGCCTTCCTCCCCTTCTACCATGAATTTTTTTTTTACTGGATGCCAAATACTGTGTTTAAAAACAGAAACATTGGAAACATTGGTGAAAGCTCCAGAAGATGACCTTGTTTAGCAGAGAAGATTGATTCTTTTCTCTGAGGGCATTGATTCACTTGAATACATGCATTGATTCACTTGAATTAATATGTGCTGAGCTTGGTCAGGGCCTGTGCCATATTGATTTCAATCCCATTATTTATTTAAATAACAAAGTTTTACTTCCTTGATGACAGTTAACTTGACATGTAAGAGGTAATATGAAACAATGAATATTTCCTCTGTAACTTCAGTCTCCTTGGTACACACTGCTAGCTCCTGCAGTGTGCAACTTAATAAATGTTAATCTGTATGTCCTTATCAGGTGATAAGCACTTTGAGAACAGGGACCATGCTTGTCTGTTTTCATCAGTAGGATTTACAGCAGCTAGCACAATTCCAGGCCCTTAGTAGAAATTCAATTTATACAAGATACTTTGTATTCTATACAGTATAGCACAAAGGGAACCTATTTGTCATTTTGTAGTAAACTCTAAAGAGATTAATTCTCTTACATCTTTTCTATATTATCTAGTTTTGACCATTTTATATAAAAAGAATATACTATTACAGGAACAAGTGTTATTCAAGGATGTATGTGTGGACTTCACTGAGGAAGAATGGTATCTGCTGGACCCTGCTCAGAAGATACTATACAGAGATGTGATCCTGGAAAATTATAACAATCTTGTCTCAGTAGGTAAGGATTTTTTTCCTCACATGGCTATCAATAGCATGCATTTATTAGTTGCTGAAGCATATGAATGCCCTGTAGTTTTCTGATTTAAAGCTTGAGATTGAAGGCTCTGAGATGACAAATCCCATTTGGCCACTATAAATGTGCTCTTCCCTCCTCAGGGATTGGTTCATTTGTGCACCTTCTTTGAGCAGCTGGTGAAGTTTTGCCTTTCTTCCCCATCATTTATTCAGAGTCCCTGAAGCCAAGCTATTTAGCTCCAGTCCTGTGTTACTTTCTCTTAACAGGGTATTGCATTACTAAGCCAGAAGTGATCTTTAAGATTGAGCAAGGAGAAGAACCCTGGATATTAGAGAAAGGATTCCAAGCCAGTGCCACCCAGGTGAGTTAGTGAGTTCAAGGCAGATGAAAGCCAGAGGAAACTAGAACTTAGGTAATTGTTTTAGGATTTGTCACCTTTGGAATATTTTTCATAAAGGTCTATTTTTAGCTCCCGACCTTTGGAAATGGTCAAAAGCAATTGGCCCACATCCCTGATACTTTAATCACCCCTCCATATGTTATTGTGACTCATAAATCCTTTTCATTTTTTGACATTTTAGAGTATTTTACTTATAATCTAAACCTAGCTGGCTTCATTTTAGATATGTTTTGTTGGTTAGTTTGTCTTTATCTTTTGAAGTTGTTTGGCTTCCTTCTGTTGTCTTGGACACCTTTTGTTAGCTGACAGGTGTTCATGGAATCCTTCCATGTATTCATTTAACAATACATAACAAGCGCTATGTCCATTATGTTTTAGGTAGTTAACAGAATAATGGCCCTGGTATCATAAAGTGTGTATTACAATAAAGGACAAAAATGTGTGTGTGTGTGTGTGTGTGTGTACACGTCTGTGTGTGTATATATATGTATGTGCGTGTGTGTGTATAGGTACACACATACACTGTGTTGGGTCATGTTAAGTGCTGTGAAGAGAATAATAACAGAATAATGGCCCTGATGTCATAGAATGTGTATTACAATAAAGGACAAATAATGTGTGTGTGTGTGTGTGTGTGTACATGTCTGTGTATATATATATGTGTGTGTATATATGGGCACACACACACTGTGTTGGGTCATGCTAAGTGCTATGAAGAGAATTCACATGGGAAAGGAGGACGAAGAATGACAGTATATTCTATTTGGCAAGTAGGTTCAAGAGAACCTTTTTGAGGACATCCCACATTAGAGAGGAGGCTTTAATAATATGAAAGTGTGAGCTCTGTGGATTCAGAGTAGTCCAGGCAGAGGGAACATCAGATACCAAACCTCTTAGGCAAGTGTGTTCTTAGAATGTTTAAACAGTGTCAGTAATTCGAGAAGGAGATGTTAAGAAAAAAAAAGTGTCAGGGAAACCACTGTAGCTGGAAGCTAGCAGGCATGGTGGAGACTGGTAGGAGATAATGTCATGAGAAGTAACATGAACTGTGGTAGATATGTTAATTTTACTTTTGGTGCTGTGAGAAACTCTGTTTGTTTTGAGTAAATGTAAATCAGCTCAAGTCATCAGATCGTTTATTCGCTGCATAGATGTCAGTGCATACATCTATGCAGTGAATATACTGTTGTGGGTGGTTGTGGGTGGCATGGGTAGGGATGGGGTACCATTATATGCTTCAGAGGAGAGAGGATAGTGGATGAGACTGTGTTGGAGGTGCCAGAGGTACTGAGAAGCGGTAGGTTTGTACAAATATCTTGAAGATAGAGCCAAGAGCATTTGCTGTCAGATTGGATATGAGATAAAGGGGAATCGAGCATGACCCCAATAATTTGTCTCAAGCAACTAGATAAATTAGGGTATCATTTACTGACACAGATAAAAATTAGGAACATATAAAGGAGTTATCACAGATTTAATTTTGAACATGAGAAGTTGGAGGTAACTGTTAGAATCCAGTCTGTTTTTGACTAGGAGGTTGATCATGTGTAAGTACATGGTTGAGGCTAGAACTAGAAGTAGCCATTTGAAAGGCATCAACTTTAGATGATGTTAAAGGAATGAGGTGAATGAGATCTTCAAGAGCAGAGGTGAATAGACTTTTTTGTAAATTACCAGATAGTAAAGTTTTAGGCTTAGCAGGCCACTTATGTTCGTGGTTGTAGCTGCTCCTCCTCATCTTCTTTCTTTTCCTTATTCTTCATCTTTCTCCTCTTGCTCTTTTCCTCACCCTCCTCTCTACTGCCTTACCCAGCATTTTCCCTTTAAAAACTTAAAAATCATTCTTAGGTCAAGGGCCATTGCTTTGTAGTTATATGCCAACCCCTTTTCTAGAGTGTGATTGTATGTAGGTGAGAGTTGTCCTGGGACAGTAATGCTTTTAGTAAGTATTAAATTCACCCCTTTGAGAATATTGTAGAATAACAGTCTGAGCTACACAAAAACCAGAGAGCCTGGTTTCCTATAGTCAAACAAGGTTCATTCTGCCATCCTACTGCTGTCTTGAATGGCAACCATGGCATCACTGTACTAACCCTGTTAATACCTCTTACTGGTCTCTTTGTTCCTATTGTTATTTTTCATTTAAAACTATCTTCTACATACCTTTGTATTCTCATTTTCACTGATATCACTCCAAAGCAAAACTGTGTCTGTGTTGTCTCATTCTTGACTTAGTCAAATTGCTAGTTGTCTAATTCCTTTCTTTTTTCTTTTTGAGACAGAGTCTTGCTCTGTCACCTGGGTAGGAGTGCAGTGGTGTGATCTCAGCTCACTGCAGCCTCTGCCTCCCAGGTTTAAGGGATTTTCCTGCCTCAGCCTCCTGTGTAGCTGAAATTACAGGTGCACACCACCATATCCAGCTAATTTTTGTATTTTTAGTAGAGACGGGGTTTTACCATGTTGGCCAGGATGGTCTTGATCTCCTGACCTCATGATCCACCTGCCTCAGCCTCCTAAAGTGCTGGGATTACAGGCATGAGCCATTGCACCAGGCCTTCTTCTTCTTTTTTTTTTTTTGACATGGAGATTACTCTTGTTGCCCAGGCTGGAGTGCAATAGTGTGATCTCAGCTCACCACAACCTCCACCTCCTGGGTTCAAGTGATTCTCCTGCCTCAGCCTCCCAAGTAGCTGGGATTACAGGCATGCGCTATCACACCCTGCTAGGTTCATATTTTTTTTAGTAGAGGTGGGTTTCACCATGTTGGTCAGGCAGGTCTTGAACTCCTGACCTCAGGTGATCCACCCACCTCCACCTCCCAAAGTGCTGGGATTATAGGTGTGAGCCACTGTGCCTGGCCTTGTCTAATTTCTAATTCCTAATTGGTTATTTTCTTTTTTTTAGCCTAAAGCATTCAATTTATCTTTCTTTAGCTTAACAAAGTAACCTAAAGTTGCTGCTTATTAATAAATAAAATTACCTTCCTTTTATTTTATTTTTTAATTGTAAACCCTTGTCTCAAGAGCTGACTTTGAATAGATGGCAGCAAGGGAGTTACTCTGTAAATTTCCATTTCAATGACTATAATAGTATAGTCCTTTCCTACCTGTCTTAAATTTCCTTGTTTGTGCTCCCAAAATTTATGTCAAATTCTGCCCTAGTTCTATATCTTAAATTTTATTTAGAAGTATTTTCTCATTTATCTAAAACTTCAGTCTTGTTTGCCTGGCCTTTTTTTAGGTAATTCATACTGTGTTTGTAAAGTGTTTAGACATCGAATAATAATGGCTTGTTATTATTTGACTTGTTTCTAAATTAGAACTTAATTTTTTGCTGAAACTTAAATAGCCCAGATTTTATGACATTAACTCACCAGTGGCTATATGCCAAAAACTCAGACCTGTTCATAAGGCTTAGTGTTGCTTAGGATTTCTTTCTCTATTGAGATTTTTGTTCTCCAAAAGAGAAGGGCCTCTCTTACTCATTTGGATATTTTGATAATTACTTTTTTTAATTATCTATGTAGCCAGATTTAGGAGAGGTCATTCATTTCCATACATTCTGAAAGCATTCTATGATACTGTTGCTAAGTACACATTTTCATATTTTGTCCTGGTGTATGATCACTGATCAGATTCAGTGCATGTTGCTTTATAAGAATAATGTATAGTTTACTCAGTGAGGGCAGAGGAAACAAGACTGTAGTAACACCTGCCAAGATCTGGACTCTGGTCACAATAGAGGGTATGACATTGAACAAGGGATTTACTTTATGTTACAATGAATTATATAGACAGTAATTTCTAAAGAATGAGGCAAATGGAGTCTTAAAATGGTAGAGATGTTATAGATATTTTTCTTTTATTATTATTAGTAGTAGAATTTTTTTTTTTAAGTTAAAGTAGCAGTTCACTGAAGGATATCGAGGATCTAAGGAGAAATAAGGACAGAATGTTTCTAGTTGAGTGGAAGGTTTGTTGTTGGGGATGAGCAATTTGTGAGATTCTAATCTGTAGCCAAACTGCACAAAATATTTTTAATGAATTTGCATGATATTGAGAAGATGAGGGTATAAACTATGCTCTACAGCTGTTGAACCTAATTCTTATGTTTCTCACTACCACTTACTCTATTTCCTTTTTAAAAAAAACAACTCCCTTGAACTGATTCTGTGTATTTCCTGCCCTTTGAAAGAACAGCACTCAGAATATCTCTATCTCCTGTTTATCATGTCTTGAGTTTATTTCACCTTCCCAGCTTGCTTTTCCTACAGCATTTAAAAGATTATTCCTTGTCAGTAAAACTTAAAGAAAACGCTAGATATTGGGCTGTATAGGACTATTCTTTTGAACCCAAGGAAGTTGATGTTTTCAGAATGTTAATTTTCCTGTTGATTCAAAGATAGAAAGAACCATGTACTCTGGTGGGAATTCTGCCCCAATAAACTGTGTGTGAGTGGATTAGGACCAAACTCTGTTTTGTGTCCACCAAACCTAATTCATCCTCTGAAACCCCTTGTCTGCTCATCTTCACTATCACTTTATCCAGTGTTCATTGTCTCTGTTGGGTTTACCTCATTTTCTCCGAGTTTTTCTATTTTGGAATCAGCCACTCTAGTTCCCTGTGCTGTGAATTTTATTTCTCCTTTTCTTTTCAGTTTTGAAGGTAAATATTAAATGTCATTGACAGTTTCCTCTCCCTGTTTCCATGGAAGCATGTTAATGTTTTCCACCTAAATCTTCTTGAAGGGTAAAGAAAATGTACACTGGAACTCAGTTCACACCAGGAAGCTGAACCTAAAACAAAAGAATTGACTGTATGATGGGGCATTTGTGTAACAGTTCAGTTCCATCAGAAATGTTTTAAAGTTCATAAGATGTGGTTATTTTTCTCATTTCTAGAAAGGAAATGGAAAGTTGATGACGTGTTAGAGAGCAGCCAGGATCATGAAGATGATCATTTTTGGGAGCTTCTATTCCACAACAACAAAACAGTAAGTGCAGAAAGTGGAGATAAAGAAAGGAAACTTTCAATTTGGGCACAGACCCTGTTTCTTTAAGAAATTATCCCTATAAAATATGTGACTCATGTGAAATGAGTTTGAAAAATATTTCAGGCTTAATTATTAATAAAAGAACTGTTCCAGGAAGAAGCCTGATGAGTTTAAATGTGAGAAATTGCTCCTTGATATGAGGCATGAGAAAATTCCTTTTAGAGAGAAATCTTATAAATATGATCAAAAAAGGAATGCCATTAATTATCACCAGGATCTCAGTCAGCCAATTTTTGATCAACCTTTTGAGTATAATAAAAATGGACAAGGCTTCCATGATGAGACAGCATTTTTAACAAATAAGAGATCTCAGATAGGAGAGACAGTCTGTAAATATAATGAATGTGGAAGAACATTCATTGAAAGTTTAAAGCTCAATGTATCTCAAAGAACTCATTTGGAAATGAAGCCATATGGATGCAGTATTTGTGGGAAGTCCTTCTGTGTGGATTTAAGATTTGGACATCAGAGAGCTCTTACAAAGGACAATCCTTATGAATATAATGAATATGGGGAAATCTTCTGTGACAACTCAGCTTTCCTTATCCATCAGGGAGCATACCCAAGAAAGATTCTCCGTGAATATAAAGTGAGTGACAAAACATGGGAAAAGTCAACTCTCTTAAAACATCAGATAGTACACATGGGGGGAAAGTCTTATAATTATAATGAAAATGGGAGTAATTTCAGCAAGAAGTCACATCTTATCCAGCTTCGGAGAGCTCACACAGGAGAAAAAACCTTTGAATGTGGTGAATGTGGGAAAACCTTCTGGGAGAAGTCAAACCTCACTCAACATCAGAGAACACACACAGGAGAGAAGCCCTATGAATGTACTGAATGTGGGAAAGCGAACACATACAGGATAAAAACCCTATGAATGTAAGCAGTGTGGAAAAACATTCTGCATGAAGTCAAACCTCACTGAACATCAGAGAACACACACAGGGGAGAAGCCCTATGAATGTAATGCCTGTGGGAAATCCTTCTGCCACAGATCAGCCCTCACTGTCCATCAGAGAACACACACAGGGGAGAAACCCTTTATATGTAATGAATGTGGAAATCCTTCTGTGTGAAGTCAAACCTCATTGTACATCAAAGAACTCACACAGGGGAGAAACCCTAAACGTGTAATGAATGTGGGAAAACCTTCTGAGAAAAATCAGCTCTCACTAAACATCAGAGGACTCACACAGGAGAGAAGCTGTGAGTGTAATGCATGTGGGAAAATTTTAGTCAGAGGTCAGTGCTCACCAAACATCAGAGAATTCACACGAGGATAAAAGCTCTTTCAACATCCTGAATGTTAGAAGCCTTCATACACCTGTGAAATTTGTTACACATTTTCTAAAAAGGAGATTAGAGGAAGCCAAGGGATGCCAGAAACTTGTAGAAAATGACTTCTTATTTGAATATGTGAAAGCTTTCAAGAAAAACTAAAACTTTTCACTGGAAAATTTGTACTGAGGGGAATCTTATTCATCTAAGTAATATGGTAAAAATCTTTATCTAGGTTCCTCGTCATGGCGGCCCTCAGCAAGTCCATCCCTCATAACTGCTATGAGATCGGCCACACTTGGCACCATTTCTGCCGGATCTCCTTCCTGCAGATCACTGGGGGCGCCCTGGAGGAGTCCCTGAAGATCTATGCCCCTCTGTACTTGATTGCAGCAATTCTCCGGAAACGAAAAGTAGACTATTATTTACACAAACTACTCCCTGAGATCCTACAGTCAGCTTTGTTTCTGACTGCTAATGGGGCCTTGCATATGGCTTTCTTTTGCATTTTAAGGAAGATACTTGGAAAATTCTACTCATGGACTCCTGGCTTTGGTGCCGCTTTGCCAGCATCTTATGTGGCCATTCTCATTGAACGAAAAAGCAGGAGAAGGCTGCTCACAATTTATATGGCCAACTTGAATTACATTTGTACTATTGTTGAAAAATCAGCTTTGCACATACATGTCACAGAAACATTATTCAGAATGGCTGTAGCAAGAGGAACCATCACAACATTAAGAAATGGAGAAGTCCTTTTGTTTTGCATCACAGCTGCCATGTACATGTTCTTTTTCAGATGACATGATTGTATATCTAGAAGATCCCATCATCTCAGCCCAAAATCTCCTGAAACTGATAAGCAAATTCAGCAAAGTCTCAGTATACAAAATCAATGTGCAAAAATCACAAGCATTCCTATACACCAATAACAGACTTAACAAGAGCCACATCAAAAATGAACTGCCATTCACAATTGCTACAAAGAGAATAAAATACCTAGGAATACAACTAACAAAGGATGTAAAGGACCTCTTCAAGGAGAACTACAAACTGCTGCTTAAGGAAATAAGAGAGGACACAAACAGATGGAGAAACATTCCATGTTCATGGTTAGGAAGAATCAATATCGTGAAAATGGCCATACTCCCCAAAGTAATTTACAAATTCAACACTATCCCCATCAAGCTACCAATGACCTTCTTCACAGAACTGGAAAAAACTACCTTAAACTTCATATGGAACCAAAAGAGAGCCCGCGTAGCCAAGTGAATTCTAAGCAAAAAGAAAAAACAAAGTGGGAGGCATCACACTACCGGACATCCAACTATACTACAAGGCTACAGTAATCAAAACAGCATGGTACTGGTACCAAAACAGAGATATAGACCAATGGAACAGAACAGAGGCCTCAGAGGCAACAGCACACATGTACAACCATCTGATCTTTGACAAACCTCACAAAAACAAGCAATGGGGAAAGGATTCCCTGTTTAATAAATGGTGTTGGGAAAACTGAGTAGCCATGTGCAGAAAGCAGAAACTGGACTCCTTCCTGACACCTTACACTAAAATTAACTCCAAATGGATTAAAGACTTAAACATAAGATCTAACACCATAAAAACCCTGGAAGAAAACCTAGGCAAAACCATTCAGGACATAGACGTAGGCAAGGACTTCATGACCAAAACACCAAAAGCACTGGCAACAAAAGCCAAAATAGACAAATGGGATGGGACCTAATCAAACTCCACAGCTTCTACACAGCAAGAGAAACAGTCATTGGAGTGAATTGGCAACCAACAGAATGGGAAAAATTTTTTTGCAATCTACCCATCTGACAAAGGGCTGATATCCAGAATTTACAAAGAACTAAAACAGATTTACAAGAAAAAAACAAGCCCATTCAAAAGTGGGCAAAGGACATGAACAGACACTTTACAAAAGAAGACATACATAAGACCAACAAACATATGAAAAAATGCTCATCATCAGTGGTCATTAGAGAAATGGAAATCAAAACTATATTGAGATATCACCTCACACCAGTTAAAATGGCGATCATTAAAAATTATGGAGACAACAGATGCTGGAGAGGATGTGGAGAAATAGGAACACTTTTATACTGTTGGTGGGAATGTAAATTAGTTCAACCATTGTGGAAGACAGTGTGGTGATTCCTCAAGAACCTAGATATAGAAATTCCATTTGAACTGGCATCCATTACTGGGTATATATCTGAAGGATTATAAATCGTTCTACTATAAGGACACATGCACGTGAATGTTCATTGTAGCACTGTTTGCAATAGCAAAGACCTGGAACAAACCCAAATGCCCATCGATGATAGACTGGACAGGGAAAATGTGGCACATACACACCATGGAATACTATGCAGCCATAAAATACGATGAGTTTTTGTCCTTTGTAGGGACATGGATGAACCTGGAAACCATCATTATCAACAAACTGATACAAGAACAGAGAATCAAACACCGTATGCTCTCACTCATAGGCGGTTGTTGAACAATGAGAACACTTGGACACAGGGAGGGGAGCATCACACACTGGGGTCTATAGGGGGGAAATAGTGGAGGGACAGCGGGGGTTGGGGGGTTAGGGAAAGATAGCATGGGGAAAAATGCCAGATATAGGTAATGGGGAGGAAGGCAGAACATCACACTGCCATGTGTGTATCTATGCAACAATCTTGCATGTTCTTCACATGTACACGAAAACCTAAAATGCAATTTAAAAAAATCGAAAAAAAAGTAGGAAATAGAAAAATCTAATGCTTGTGGCTTTCTAAATACATGGTCTTTCTTGAAAGGTAATTTAACTTTTTATAAAAACAGACATGGACATACATGAAGCCATTATTCCTCAGAACATATATACAGATTAAATGAGGCATTTCATTATTGGCAACCAAACCTGTTAGTTTACAAAAAAATGCATTGTTCGATGAAAAGAGTATTGAGATTGTTAGTACTGTTGCTTTCATCAAAACAAATGGAAAGATTTGAAACATAGGTTCATAGATGTTGTAACTCATTTCCTGTGAGAATACAAAGCTTATTACCAAGTCACATGACTGTGATCTGACTTTCTTTATTGGTAGAAAAAAATTAACCTTGCTTCTTTGTTGAGTGTACTCTAGCTAAGAATGAGAAACTTGTTGCAAATCTGTTGTCATTTTTCACCTGTCAGTCTTTGAGGTAATTGTTCCCAGATAAAGAAATTACTTCAACATTTTATAACAAATATAGATTGTTTTAGTAGAAGGCAAAGAGAAATATTGTATGGAAAATAGTATAAACCTAAAATGCAACCCTGTAAGGTAAGGACTTAATGGGACACAATCATGTTAAAAATGGCCAGTTGCCTTTCAAAAACTTGCAATAAAAATGACATTCGGTGGTTTTAAAAAAAAAAAAATCTTTATCTAGAATTTGTGTTGTTTAGTGTTATATTCCAGATGTGATACCAAAATTTTATTGTAAATATAATGGACAATATTTATACCCATATTCACAGTAGAATCTGAAGCTTATAAAAGTTGAATGACAGCAACATTAAACATGTATGTGAAGAGTCCCGGATGTTTGTAGACCTTATATGAGTATGCTAATGTAATAAATCTGAATATGCTTGATCTGTATATTGGAGCTCAACATGACTGTGAGGAGGAAATATGTACCCTTAATTGAGTAACTATGATATGTGTTAATATTTTCTACACTAAATACCACTGGTGTCTTTATAGGTTGATATATATATATGTGTATGTTTGTATGTATGTATGTGTGTATATGTAAATATGTTTCTGCACACATACTTAAATATAGTGATGTGCTAGTCTAACCTCATACTGACTTAAAAGTGCTGCTGATTGTTAAATTTTAAGGAATTTTGTGAGCCAGTTATTAAAATCAGTCATTATTTAAAATATGTAAACTTACAGTTAAATTGAAAACGAAGGCAATAAATACTCAGCATTCATCACTTCCTAATTATTTGGCTACATTTCACTATTACCTTGATTGTTTTACTTATATCGTTCAATCTGTATGATGAAAATACCATATAATTATGTGCACTGCACATCTCTCTCTTCCCAACTCCACATTCAGTGCTGTCTTGTTGGTAGCTTGGACTTAGTGGGAGTATTTACACCATCGAGATTGACAAAATATAAATCAGTGTTTTAATTTTCTCAGAGAACCTGCTGTCATTACAGCACATCACTGTGGATATATGAAAGCATATTTGGCAATACAAACTGCATACCCCCTTTTCTATTTCCTGATGTAAATAAATGACTATGGCCATGTATAGCTGAACTGCGTCTTCAAGAAAGAAGCCAAAAATATTTTTCTGAGGTTTTTAACTACCTCTGAGTCCATCCTACTCTAAATACTACCAGAGTCTCACTGTAGGTTGGCTGGTATATGTTTTTAGTGAAATATTATTTCTTTTCATTTTTTGAGACAGAGTCTTGCTCTGTCACCATGCTGGAGTGCAGTGGCCCAATCTTGGCTCACTGAAACCTCTGCCTCCTGGGTTCAAGTGATTCTCCTGCCTCAGCCTCCTGAGTAGCTGGGACTACAGGTGTGTGCCACCACACCAAGCTAATTTTTGTATTTTTAGTAGAGATGGGGTTTCACCATGTTGGCCAGGATGGTCTCAATCTCTCGACCTTGTGATCCACCTGCCTCGGCCTCCCAAACTGCTGGGTGTGAGCCACTGCACCCGGCCCAGTGAAATATTATTTCACAAAGAACTATATCACATACCTTTCCTCTGACTGTTTCCTGGCTTATATGCATGAATATGGTCATTATTGAACTATCACTTCAGTAAGGCAGTTAAACAATAGTTTTCTGACATTTTCAGCTACCTCTGGGTCATTCTGTAATGTAAATGCTGTCAATAATAATGGTTTTTAGATGAATTATGCAAAGGTTAACATCAGTTATAAATAGTAATACTGTACTCCTCAAATAAAAAGTGGCGGTATGTAATGAAAGTCCCTTTTCATACCCTTGGTACTTCGTTGTGTATCTGTTTGGGCATGGTCTGTATAACACAGTTCTGCATATTAGTACTGTAGAGTGTCTCTGCCTCCTTTGTCCTGTCGTTTCCTTTGCCCCTTTGGAACACATTGTTCTAAAAGACACTGCCCACATCATGGCCATTCCTTACTTCATCCTTGCTGAGCTAATTTTATATTTTTGTGCATCCTTCTCCCAGGTGACTTAGGTGGTAAGTCCAGGTTAGTCAAAGCTAATCATGGAAATTCCATTTCACTGATTTTGTTGGGGTGAACTTGGGAGCAAAGATGTTTGGAAAGTATTTTGTAGTACTTCTGGGAAAGATCTCCTTGATACAACATTGTCATGACATGAGAAGGGACTGTTCCTCTTCTGCTGGACTTTTTTCTTGTCTGTACGTGGTATTGGCTTATTGTTTGTGTTTCTGAAGAAGGGCAGTAGCCTGAAGATAACAGTGCATGAGGTGGGAAAAGCTGGCTCAGAGGGGACATGCTCTCTTGTGAAGCTGCTCTGCTCTCTATACGTGCTGTCTACTGAGACTTTGTATAACCTGCAATAACTGTTTTTTATTTGGTCCTAGGGCTGTCTGATACTTAGAGCTGAAGGCATTCCAGCTGACACAGAGGAATATTTTTCTAAGTGTGAATGTTCTATACAGTAATTAGGGAGAAGAATTATTTCTTTTGACAAGTTAATATAAATATGGCTGTTTGTATCCGCCATGGTTCTTTCTGGTGGAAAACAGAATTCTCCAACTAAAAATATTTTAATGGCAGACTGATTACAGTGGTATGGGCCAGAAACAAGGGACATTGAAACACACAGAGACTTGTATCAGCAGGAAGCTGTTGCCATTCTGAGGCTCGAAGGGGCAAGATTGGAAACGCTGTTACCAGAGCCCAATAAGAAATGCTGTCATGGAGGAGGCACAGCCTGGTAAGAGACATCATTACTACCAGAATTGTGCCAAATTGCTGGTGCCTCTCTTTGGAGAAACCAACTAGATACATCTGCAGAAGAGCAGAGGTGGACACAGGGAAGGGTGGAGAGAGAATCTGGGAAGAGAAATGGAGAATAAGCAGTACAGTGTTTTTCATTTCTGTGAATTCCTATGTAGAAGGCTCAGTGTTAGAAATAAAGTTACTCTACGAGTTGAAAGTTAAGTGTTTTGGTTTGTTCTGCTTTCCTATTGGTGTAAGTAAACTCCCTTTGGAACCACACAGGTATGTCTCCTTCAACATGTATGAAGCGGATATATTAAATCACATTATTCATACTTCTCTGTGGTGTTCCTTATTGTATGTGGTATAAGGTATTCTTCCAAATCAATAGCCAGTTGTCCCTGCACTGTTTGATTAATTCATCCTTTCCCATGTTGATTTGATACATTTTTATTATGTACTTAAATATGTGTTGTGACTATTGCTTTCATCTGCTCATTGCAATTTTTCTACGTTCTTTCAGTAATAGAACTGGTCATTGTGATCATGGGGTGGCATTTACTTCAATCCTGGCTTCACAGAATACTGTGTCTTCATGGCTTCGACATTTTATTGATCCAGAAATGATCATTTGTTACAAAATAGATCAGTGATAACCCATCCTAGAATATTTTATTGGGATGTCACCATAGACTGGATGGCTTTTTTTTTTTTTTTTTAAGACGGAGTTTTGCTTTTGTTACCCAGGCTGAAGTGCAATGGCACGATCTCGGCTCACCACAACCTCCGCCTCCTGAGTTCAGGCAATTCTCCTGCCTCAGCCTCCTGAGTAGCTGGGATTATAGGCACACGCCACTATGCCCAGCTAATTTTTTGTATTTTTAGTAGAGACGGGGTTTCACCGTGTTGACCAGGATGGTCTCGATCTCTTGACCTCATGATCCACCCACCTCAGCCTCCCAAAGTGCTGGGATTACAGGCTTGAGCCACCGTGCCCGGCCAGACTTGATGGTTTCTTACTGCTGTCAGCAGTCATATTCAGAAAGTACATTTGCTCTTTATTGAAAGTCAGTCCTCAACACAAAATGAAAAAAAAATTCTATAAAGGAAATTATCTGGGCTGGGTGCGATGGCTCATCCCTGTAATCCCAGCATTTTGGGATGCCTCGATGGGCAGATCAGGTGAGGTCAGAAGTTCAAGACCAATCTGGTCAATGTGGTGAAACCTCATCTCTACTAATAATACAAAAAAAGGAGAAACATTAGCCAGGCATGGTGGCCAGTAACGGTAGTCCCAGTTACTTGGGAGGCTGAGGCATGAGATTCCCTTGAACCTTGGATGTGTAGGTTGCAGTGAGGCAAGATTGCACTACTGCACTCTAGCCTGAGCAACAGAGTGAGACTCTATCTCAAATAAATAAATGAATGAATGGATGAGTGAATAAAAAAAAAGGAAAAGGAAAAGGAAAAGGAGATGGCTGTGATAAGCACCATAAAGAAAAATCAAAATAGGAAAAGTTGTCAGAGATATATATGGTTTGATTTTAGATAGGATGGAGAGGAAAAGACCTCATTGAGCAGGCTACATTGAGAGAGGAGTGATGTTGTTAAAATCTCGAAGAAGAGTGGGTGTTCACATGGGTATATCTGACACATGCATGTAAACAAAAACTTTATATGATTCTGTTTCATGAGACACTTACACTAATTACCTGTAATGTACTTTGATATTGTCTCTTGTACTGCATTCTATTAAAACAAATACTTTTTCCCATACACTACACTGATCTCACAGCCAACAAGTAGTTTACTCCTAATGCACTCATGTTTAAACCAGGAAGAGAATTGCTCGGTCATAGATTTGTGATTTCTGAAATGACTAATCACTCCTAGTGCCTGGAAATAGCTTTCTGATAAACTCTGATGGGCCTGTTTTTGGAATTGGGCCTATTTTCTGTCTTGAACTCACCCTCCCCTGGTCTAGTGGGCCCTGTCACTTCACACCCACTGTATTTAGCAGGGAAATGTGGAAACATTGCTTCTGGGAGGATTCAGCCCATGGGTATACTTGATGCCTTCAACCCCTACTCCTGTTTGCTGCTGGCAACCAGAGTCTGTGGCTGTGACTGCTCTGGATTCTTTCCTCTTATCTCTCTTTTTCTGAGGAAGACTTACCTATTCCCATTCCAGTTTTTCCCTAATTCTTCCTCTGTTGCCCAGTGACTTGACACTGCACACTCAACCTCCTCCCTTTTATCTGAGGAACTCCAGCTCCCTCTTCCTAACCTACCGCTCTTCTCAGATTTTGCATTCCCAGGCATCCCTTTCAGACAACAAAGAACCAGTGTCTTCTCTTATAAAGAACAAGGTCTCAGATACTTTGGGAGGTGAGAATTGATGATTAATATGTAGCTATCCCTAGCTTTGCACAGTGGCCTATGAGGTTTATCTGAGGCATAATTATTGCTAATTGAAAACTTTTCCCAATATTCTGCCATGACGACTTGAAATACAGCTGGCATTGGCAATTTTTGGCAGTCTCTACAGGGGCTGAATATATATATATATGAAGCTATCCCATGTTTTGAGTCCATACTTTAGTATGGCCAATACTCTCTGGAATTGTTTTCCTTATCTACAGAATGGGGGTAGTTATCCTCTCTACAAGAGTGAATCTTAGCCCTGAGCTTGCTTTCAGTAACAACCAAAAATTCTCGCTTTACCAGTTACCTAAAGGAAGCCCAAGACCTCCGAAAAGAAGAGAACAGTCAGAATTTCTTCAACTCAGACCCTAGTAAAGGCTTTTCCTATTCTTGTGGATCTCTGATAACGTCCCTTAAAACAGAAAAGGAAATTGGAGAAGCTTGGCAGCCATGACTGGTGCCCATGACATGGCAGACTTTATTAGCTTTCTCAGGCCTGGATGCCCCTATGCTGATGTCCGCACCAGCTGCACTTACTGGGAGAATATTCTTTGGAATTTGACAGATGAGTTCTCTTCAACCCACCCCACCCACATATTGGTTCACTTCCTTAAAGTAACTTGGTTTTCAGTTCATTCTAGGCCTTTCCCATGCATTGTAACTAATACATATGTGCCTGTAGAGAATTTATAATATACTGGAGTCTTATGGGCATTTGAGTTTTACAAATTGGAAATATGGTTAGAATATTAATAAAGTGTTAGATTACATGCCAAAGCATAAAATAATACATTTCCAATTCATTTTTTTTGTTGCCTGGAATTAGATCTACGCACGGCCAGAGGGTTGTAAGTTGTATTTTTAATTGCTTCTAATGAGAAATAAATAGTAGGAAATTAACTGTGGATGAATTGATACTACTATTACACATGGCTTTTAGCTTTCTTAGATGATTTGGTGATTTGTACAGATATTGTTATGTTACTACAGTTAAAAATAAAGTTCCTATAAAAATGTTACTTAAGTTTTCAAACTGGTAATGTTAATAATAGTAATGAAAAACATACCTGAACATCAATAACTTTAGAAGAGGAGTTAGATGCTATCATAGGCTTTGAAAAACTTTATGAAACAATGTGGAGTTACTTTAGTAGGTAGTGATGAGGAAATAATAGAAAACAGACATTAAAATCACTGACATGACTTTACCACAAAAGTCGTAGGGTTATACTCTCTAAAAATGTGTTTTTCCACTCATTTACCTGAGAAAATAGTGGGGAAAATAATACTTTCTGTTACCTGTGTGTTGTGATAGTTTTGTCAGGAGCTTTTGGTTTATTTTGACCTCTTATCTTTCATTGTTTTTTTTAGGATACACACAAAAACACTCTTATACAGTGGAAGTTATATATATATATATATGTGGTGAACTCATTTACAGTATACAATTAACAGTTTCCCATGTTAGTTTTTCTACCCTTACGTGATCATTTTGAACAACTCCTTAGAATTTCTTTGATGGATCAACAATATTTTATGTGCACCCTATTACTGGCTCACTTTTAGGTAGCTTCCCATATTTTCACTCTTACAAATGAGCATTATGGAGGAACACCCTTCTACACTTTTCCAAGTTTTCTCTCTCTTTTTTTTTTCACCTGCACAGACACACAGCAACCAAGTTGCTTTCTTCAAATAAATTTCTCAGAGTCTACTTTCTGAATAATAGGTGAACTTATTTTCAGTTCCAATGAAATTGACTTCAGAAAGTCTGTATGGATTTCATTCCTATTCAAAGTTTGGAAATGTGATGGCTGGGTGTGGTGACTCACGCCAGTAATCCCAGCACTTTGGGAGGCCAAGGTGGTAAGAATGCTTGAGCCTAGGAGTTCAAGACCAGACTGGGCAACATGGTGAAACCCCATCTCTACAGAAAACAGAAAAAATTAGCTGGGTGTGGTGGTGCACACTCTCTAATCTCGGCTACTTGGGAGGCTGAGGTGGGAGAATCACCTAAGCCTGGGAAGTTTAAGCTGCAGTGAGCTGTGATTGTGTCACTGCATTCTAGCCTGAGTGACAGAGCAAGTTCCTGTCTTAAAAACAAAAGAAAAAGTTTGGAAATGTGGGTTCACTATTGCCACAGTGGGTGCTGTTTTTTTAAATTCAACTTTATTAATATAACATGATAAATATTTCTTAAACATTTTAATTTTCCAGAGACCAAACAATTTAAAAATATTGATTGCCCTTTAGTTTCTTAATGTTGGCTTATATCATTAGGTTCACTTTAATCGAGGTGTTCATCATTTTATAATAGCTAGTCATAGAAGATTAAGATATTTTCTTGGTTTATGTGCTCTTTGTAATAAAAATCTAAGTACACAGTTTACCTTTTTACCGCAACGATCGAAACTATTGTGTTTTTCCTTTATGACATATTTCATATCAACAGGATGGTCTTTCTCATTTTTGGGAGGTATAATTTCAAATTTGTCTATGGAAATATATATATACATATACTTTGTTGCCAGGCTGGAATACAGTGGCATCATCTTGGCTCACTGCAACCTCTGCCTTCTGGGTTCAAGTGATTCTCCTGCCTCAGCCACCTGAGTAGCTGGGACTACAGTTGTCTGCCAACATGCCCGGCTAATTTTTGTATTTTTAGAAGAGATGGGGTTTCACCATGTTGGCTGGGATGGTCTCGATCTCTTGACCTCATGATCTGCCTGCCTCAGCTTCCCAAAGTGCTGGGATTACAGGCATGAGCCACCACACCTGGCCCCGAAATATATGTATATTTTAAGTTACTTCAAACTTTCAAGTAATTTTTTGCCTTTGTAATTGGCATGTAATCTTAAGATTATAAAATGTTCATTATAATTTTAAATGCTTTAGTGGTTTAAATTTTGTATTTCCGGTGGGTGTGGTGGCTCACGTCTGTAATCCCAGCACTTTGGGAGGTGGAGGCGAGTGGATCACAAGGTCAAGACATTGAGATCATCCTGGCCAACATGGTGAAACCTCGTCTCTACTAAAAACAGAAAAATTAGCCTGTTGTTCCAGCTACTCGAGAAGCTGGGTGGAAGAATCGTTTAAACCCAGGAGGCAGAGGTTGCAGTGAGTGGAGATTTCACCACTGCACTCCAGCCTGGCAACAGAGCAAGATGCCGTCTCAAAAAAAATTTTTTTTATATTACCCTGTGAAGTATATTTATTATAATATGTGAGGTAAGCACTTAACACTTACCATGTTATCTACAGTGAGGCTGATATTTAGACATTCCTGGATAAACAAAAGCTGAGGTAGGCCGGGCATGTTGGCTCATGCTTGTAATCCCAGCACTTTGGGAGGCTGAGGTGGGTGGATCATGAGGTCAGGAGTTCAAGGCCAGCCTGGCCAACACAGTGAAACCCCATCTCTACTAAATACAGAAACGAGCTGGGCATGGTGGTGGGTGCCTGTAATCCCAGCTACTTGGGAGGCTGAGGCAGGAGAATTGCTTGAACCCAGGAGGCAGAGGTTGTGGTGAGCCAAGATTGTGCCCACTGCACTCCAGCCTAGGCAACAAGAGCAAAACTCTGTCAAAAAAGAAAAACGCTGAGGGAGTTTGATACCACTGCCCTGCAAGAAAGGTAAAAAGAGTCCTTCAGGTTGTAATGACACTAGACACAAACTAATGCCATAAAAGAAATAAAGATATCTGATAAAGGTAAATGCACAGGCAGTTATAATACAAAGAAGTATTATTGTAACATTGGTTTGTAATTCCACTTCTTGGTTTTTACATGATTTAAGAGAGTAATGCATAAAAAGGTTTTGTGTCTGTTTCTGGACACAGTGTATGAAGAAGTAATTTTGTGGCTGGGCGCTGTGGCTCACATCCCTATTCCCAGAACTTTGGGAGGCTGAGGTGGGCAGATCACCTGAGGTTGAGAGTTCCAGACCAGCCTGACTAACATGGGGAAATCCTGTTTCTACTAAAAATACAAAAATTAGCTGGGCCTGGTGGTGCATGCCTGTAATCTCAGTTACTTGGGAGGGTGAGGCAGGAGAATCGCTTGAACCCAGGAGGCAGAGGTTTTGGCAAGCCAAGATCGTGACATCACACTCCATCCTGAACACCAAGAGCAAAACTCTGTCTCAAAAATTTAAAAAAGGAATTTTGTGACATAAGTAACTTAAAAAATGGTGGGGACATTGCTGTGTAGAAGCAGGGTTTTTTTTGTATGTTATTGAAGTTAAGCTAGTATAAATTTAATTTATAGTGTTAAGACTTTAGGATGTTAAATGTAACAAAGAAAATAGCTATAAAAATAGACACACAAAAAAAGAAATGAGAAGGGAATTAAAACATTTTACTACAAAAAATCAACTAAAAAGAAAAGAACTGTAATTCAGGGAATGAGGGACAAAAAGGCTGTAAGACAGAAAACAAAAGCACAATGATAGATGTAGATGCTTCATTTTTGGTAATTACTTTAAATGTAAATGGGTTAAATTCTTCAATCAAAAGACAGAGATTGACAGAATGAATTAAATGAAACCAAATGTGATTCAACACTACTGTCTACAAAAGACTCAGGTTCTAACCTGTGTCCAAAGACACAAATAGGTTAAAAGTGAAAGAATGAAGAAAGATATTCTATGCAAGCAGTAAAAAGGGCAGGAATGAGTGCAGCTGATCTTGAACAATTGGTGGTGGGTTAGGGCACTGACCCTGACATGGTAAACACACACACCCTTGGCCTCTTCCAAAATGTAGCTACTAATGGCCTATTATTGACCATAAATTAACATGTATTATGTATATGTATTATATACTGTATTCTTACAGTAAAGTAAGCTAAAGAGAATATTAAGAAAATTGTAAGGAAGGGCCGGGTGCGGTGGCTCACACCTATAATCCCAGCACTTTGGCAGGCCAAGGCAGGTGGATCATGATTCAGGAATTTGAGACCAGCCTGACCAACATGGTGAAACCCTGTCTCTACTACAAACACAAAAATTAGCCAGGCATGGTGGCGTGTGCCTGTAATGAGGTTGAGGCAGGAGAATCACTTGTATCTGGGAGGTGGAGGTTGCAGTGAGCTGAGATAGTGCCACTGCACTCCAGCCTGGGCAACAGTGTGAGACTTCGTCTGAAAAGAAAAAAACATAAGGAAGAAAAAATGTGTTTATTCATTAAGTGGAAGTGGATCATTATTAAGGTCTTCATCCTATTATCTTCACATTGAATAGGCTGCTGAGGAGGAGGAAAAGGAGGAGTCAGTCTTGCTTTCTCAGCGGTGGCAGAGGCAGAAGTGGAGGAGATGGAAGGGGAGTCACGAGAGGCAAACATACTTGGTATAACTTTCCAGAACTACAACATAATTTCTGTCTGACGTTTTTGCTTTTTTGTTTTTCTAAAAATGTATCTGTACAGTAACAGTTCTATTGTTTGCTTTAATTTTAGCACCTGTATTATAAAAGGGTCCATGTCAAGTTAAAAGCAGTCTTGAATATTGGAAACCTTCTGCCAGATTGTCTAATGGCAGTTTGTTTTATGACCTTGTTTCTTCTACATCATATGCCTTATCATTTGGAAGTGCTCATCTCTGTCAAGTCATCTTCTGTTAATTCCTCTGGTGTAATGTCTATTAGATCTTGAATTTCTCCAAGATCCATATATTGAAATCTTTACTCTCTTGCTTCCACTGCCTTTTTTTTTTTTTGCCATATCCACGATTTCTTTTATGATTTCCTTGATTGGCTCTGTCATAAATCCTGTGAAGTCATGTACAATATCCAGATATAGTTTTCTCCAGAAGGAATTTATTGTTTTGGGCTCAAATGGCTTCCATGGTTTTTTTCTTTAACAGTGATGGCATCTTCAGTGCCAGTGGTGTCACCTTTCCAGACTTTCATGATGTTCTGTCATGTTCTGTTCCATAGCGTTAACCACCCTTTCCATGGAGTACCATTGTAATGAGCCTTAAAGTTTCTTATGCCCTCCTCAACTAGCTGAATTAGAGTCACTATTTGGGGGCACATAGACCACTTTGACACCTTTGGTGTTGAACTGATGAGGTTCTGGGTGGCCAGGGCATGCCCAATATCAAAAGACATTCAAAAGGCAGTCCCTTACGAGAAAGGTATGTCCTGACTTCAGGGACAAAGCATGGATGAAACCAATCCAGAAAAAGGGTTCTCACTGTCCAGGCCTTTGTATTGTGCAACCAAAAGACTGGAAGCTGATGTTTATCTTTTCTCAAGACTGGGTATTAGCAATTTTACAGTTCCTGTTGTACAGTTGCCTTATTTGGTCTATTCCATTGGAAAGTCCCTAGTTATGTAAGTTAGTTGGCTGCTACTGATTGGTTGTGCATATATCATATATCTCTGATAACCTGCTTTAAAGTCTGCTGTATCTGAAATTAATATAGCTATCCCCAGTTTCTTTCGATTAGTACTAGGATTCAGATATTCAAATGACCAGCATCATTTGTTGTACAGATAACATTTTCCTATTGAATTACATTGGCAACTCAATAGTGTACTCTCTGCCTAAGTTCAGCCCATGTGGAGAAATGTTAAATGACCTAGTGAAGAAAAAGCTAGAAATCCTCAGGGTGCTGAGGCAGGGATCCTCCTCTCTAGAATTGAATTTCTGTTATCTTCATTACTTCTGCCACTCTTCAGTGTCTTTGAAAATACAAAAAATACAACTGTTATTATTTGTCTAGTTTTTTCTAGGTTTTGAAGTGGAGCATTGGCCTAATGCAACTTAGCAATTATATCCTTTTTAGGAGTGGAGCACAGAATGACATAATATGATAACTTCTAAACTAAAATAAAATTGCAATGAATCAGAATTTATAAGCTGATATACAAACTAAGGTATAAATAATGTTCATTATCATACACAATTCTTAGCTATTAAAGAAGAATGAACTCCATTGCTTTAGTGCCTGTGAATGGACCATACTCTTATTATTGACTTGGAAACTTTGTCAATGATTTGACAACCTATCCTTGATATTAAGATTCACATTATTAACATCAGGCTGGGTGCAGTGGCTCACACCTGTAATCCCAGTACTTTGGGTGACCCAGGAGGGTTGGGTGGATCACTCTAGCCCAGAAGTTTGAGACCAGCCTGGCCAACATGGTGAGACCTTGTCTATAAATCTATAAAACAAAAAGTAGTCCTGTCTAAAAAACTAAACTGATCTACAAATAATTGAAAAAATAGCCAGGTGTGGTGTCTGTAGTCCTAGCTACTCAGGAGGCCAAGGTGGGAGGATCACTTGATTGGAGATTGCAGTGAGCCAAGATTGCACCACTGCACTCCAGCCAGGGTGACAGAGTGATATCCTGTCTCAAACAACAGGCTAAATAAATAAGATTCACTATTATTATAATTCAAATAATCCTTGTTATAATATATAACTTTTCTACTCAGCAGTTAAATAGTAATGCTAGTTACAAGGCTGAAAATGTATTCCTGAAAATCCTCAATTTATGAACTGAAATTTGATGTTATAACAAGATATTCAAACCACCACCCTCAGATACGGTTATTGTAGTAGACTCCACTCTGAAATATCCAAATTAATGCCCAAATTTTAAAACAACATTAAAAAATAAATATGTTACAGTGGTTGTAGGTATATGTTAAGGATTCATTTTTTTTTTTTTGAGACGGAATTTCTCTCTTGTTGCCAAGGCCAGAGTGCAATGGCACGATCTTGGCTCACTGCAACCTCTGCCTGTGGTTGAAGCCTCAGCCTCCTGAGTAGCTGGGATTACAGGTGCCTGCCACCATGCCTGGCTAATTTTTTGTATTTCTAGTAGAGACGGGGTTTCACCGTGTTGGCCAAGGCTGGTCTTGAACTTTGACCTCAGGCAATCCACCTGCCTCAGCCTCCCAAAGTGCTGGGATTACAGGTGTGAGCCACCACACCTGGTCGATATTTATTAAATTTTAAGAGTTGTGTAAACATCATCACAATTCAATTTTACATTTATATCACCCAAAAACATTCCTTCTAGCCAATATGCTGTCAGTCTCCCCTCTAACCCCAGCCAATCACTGATCTTCCCTGTCTCTATAAAATTGTCTTTCAGCCTGGCCAAAATGGCAAAACCCCATCTCTAACAAAAAATGCAAAGATTAGCCAAGGGTGGAGGCACATGCCTGTAGTCCCAACTACTCATGAGGCTGAAGTGGGAGAATCGTTTGAACTCAGGAGGTGAAGGTTGCAGTGAGCTAAAATCGTGCCACTGAACTCCAGCCTGGGTGACAAAGTGAGACCCTGTCTAAAAAAAAAAAATAGTTTTCTAGACATGAATATAAATATGTAGTCTTTTATGTCTAACTCCTTTTATTTAACAAAATGATTGTTTTAGGTTCATCCATGTTGTAGGGGTTCTAGTTTCTCCATATCCTCCACATCATTTGTTATTTTCTGTTTTTATAATAACAATTTTAGTAATTATGTAGTGGTATCTCATTGTATGTTTAATTTGTACTTCTTTAGTGACTAATGATGTTTGCTTTGTTTGCATTTGTATATTTTCTTTATTTTTTGAGACAGAGTCTCATTCCATCATCTAGGCTGGAGTGCAGTGGTGCCTTCACAGCTCACTGCAACCTCCACCTCTCAAGTTCGAGTGATTCTCCTGCCTCAGTCTTCTGAGTAGCAAGGATTACAGGCACACACCACTATGCTGGCTGATTTTTGTATTTTTAGTAGAGATGGGATTTCACCAGGCTGGTCTTGAACTCCTGACTGCAGGTGATCCACCTGCCCCAGCCTCCCAAAATGCTGGGATTGCAGGTGTGAGCCACTGTGCCTGGCCCTTGCATTTATATATTTTCTTTGGTGAAATGTCTCATTCAAGTCTTTTCCATGTTTTAGAATTGGGTTGTTTGTCTTATTAAGTTATAAGTCTCTATATGTTCAAGTAGTGAGACATCAGAATTATAATTTGCAAATCTTTTCTTTACTCTCTCTTTTTTTTTTTTTGAGATGGAGTCTCAGTCTGTCACCCAGGCTGGAGTGCAGTGGCACGATCTCAGCTCACTGCAACCTCCACCTCCCGGATTCAAGCAATTCTCCTGCCTCAGCATCCTGAGTAGCTGGGATTATAGGTGCCCACCACCACCACACCCGGCTAATTTTTGTATGTATTTTTAGTGCAGACAGGGTTTTGCCATGTGGGTCAGGGTGGTCTCAAACTCCTGACCTTGTGATCTGCCTGCCTTGGCCTCAAAAAGTGCTGGGATTCAAGGTGTGAGCCACTGTGCTCAGTCGATTTGCAGATATTTTCTACTAATATATGGCTTTTCTTTTCATCATCTTTTGTTATCTTTTGAATCACAATAGCTATTAGTTTTAATAAAATCTGGTTTATAGTTTTTTGTGTATGAATTATGCTTTGTTGTCTAAGAACTCTTTGCCTAACCAATCGTCACAAAGATTTTTCTTCTATATTTTGTTCAATAAGTTTTATACTTTTAGCTCTTATATTTAGGTTTTTGATTCATTTTGCTTTAATTTTCATATATTGTGTGAGATAAAGGTCTAAGATTTTTTCTTTCCTTTTTTTTTTGGCATGGGGATATACAATTGTTCCAGCACTATTTGTGGACATAACAGTTTGTTTTAATGTGAAATTTAATTTCCCCTTGAGGTATCTTGGCACTTTTGTCAAAAATCAGTTGACCAAAAAAAAAAAAGAAAATCCCAAAACCCCAAATATATACACACAAAAACAGAATAGGAAAAAAAAATCAGTTGGCCACTGATACATAGCAGCTTGGGCAGTACAAATTTATTCCTGGACTCAACTATGTTCCATTCATCAATGTGTCTGCAGTTATGCCAGTATCACACTATCTTGATTATGGTAAGTTTATAGTATACTTTAAAATCAATTAGTGTAAGTTTTCCAAATTTGTTCTCTTTCAAGATTGTTCTGGTTTCTTAGATATGACACCTAAAGAATGAACTACCAAAGAAAAAAGAAATTAATAGATTGAACATCAACAAAATTAAAACTTTTGTGCATCATCACAATATTCACCCTTATTTAATCCACAGACATAAAATATCTCTTTATTCAGTTCCTGTAAATAAAATTTTTCATAAAATACACAAAGGTAGAATATAGTTATTAACCCTACAAAATGAATTTTGAGAAAGAAAGTAGCTGTAAACTATATTATACTTCAAAATCTATAAAACAAAAAGTAGTCCTGTTTAAAAAACTAAACTGATCTTTCATACTCTTTTTTTTTAATGGAATGGTTCATGTGTAAATATATATAACATTAGAACTATACAATCTGAAGATTATGTTACATTTTAAGTAATTTGCATTATACAGTCATATAATGCATATAGCACTTTTTTCTGTTTTTATATTTTTTACTGGGTTGCCTTGGAACTAAATAGTAGGCTATTGGAGCTGGTATTGTTGGTTGCCTACTCTACAATTCTTCCACATTATTTCCCTGCTGTCAGCCTGGATGTTTACCCTCTCCCACATGATTTGGAAATGACATGAAACAGGCACTGTGGACACGAAAAACAAACCTGTAATCAGAATATATTAGAATCCCAAATAAAATAATTCACTATTTTTCCAGAGTAGAAGGATTTCAGTGAAATCATCCTGCCAAAAGAGTATGATTGATCTCTGCAAAAATAAATGGTAATATTTTGAGTGCTCTGCATTGGTCTTTACTTCTGAAAGGTCAGATATTTAGCAGGCACTTGATCAGCCTTGGTGAGTAAAACCCATGTTGTCAGGCTTAGATATAGTCCCCATTCCTGCTCTCACAGCTACCCCATTCTTGGGCTTGTGTAAATGCTGATGGGATCTAAGCTGACAGTCACTGAATAAATGATTCTGTCCACTGCCTCTTCTCTGGTAGCTGCTCTTTGATGGATATTAGCAAAAGGCTCAAAGATCTGTACAATGTGTGTGTACTACCAGATATCCAGTCCTCTTCTTCTCCAGTCTTCCAGTCCTGTTCCAACCAATCAAACCATTTTCCACTCTTTCAGAATCTGGGTATTACCGTAGCTCACTTTTCTTGCCACAAATAATAATAAACAAGTGTGTAATTTGAAGCCCTGCTCATTGGGAGGATTTCCCCAACACCACCATCTTTCAGGGACATTCCTGAGTGGAATTTTAATGGCAATGGAAGAAACCAATGTGAGAGACCAGGCCCAGGATTTTCCTCTGATACTCTTTCACAGGGAATACTCCCACAGGGTGTTCATTCTTGACACAGAAAGATCTTTATTGAACTCTCCATATGAATTGAAGTAGAGGCAGTCATATGACAGAGATAAGTGCTATGAGTCATCTATTTGTATAAGTTACTTAAGTTGCAGAGACCTATTTAGGTCCAATTCCCACTACCATTTTTCTTGCACAATAGACTGTTGTTTCCCTGCCTGTTTTATGGATTGGTGTGATTCTGACAGTAACCCCCACCATGGGCAGCTGTAGTCACATAGTCACTAGATTACACCAAGTTAGCTCCTCAGTTTGTACTAGGATCCAGTAGTATACAGGAGCTGCTTTTGAAACAATGAGAGGTTCTTTGCTGCAGATGGCATGGTTTTGCTTCAGAATCCTAGGGGATTGTGCTATGACTGATCTATCTTGGCTTATCAGAACCCCACACAGTGTTATGTTGTGCCATTGATGAAGAACAACAGATGGAACCTGCTATGAAACCCTTTTCTGTTCTGGGCCCCACTCAAAACTGGCCTTCTTCCAAGTTACCCAGTAAGTGGGACAAAATGATATTCCCCAGTGTAGTTGGTGTTTCCCCATGTGTAAACAGGCCTTTCAAATACTTTTCCTTTTTTTAGTGGCAGGAGATGCAAGTTGTGTAGAACTTGATCTTAACATTGCTGGTGGTGGCAGGGAGGGAGTGTTTAACCTTGTCCCAGACACCAAAATGCTGATTTTTTTTTTCTCAATCTCTACCAAACACTTTTCTTACCAAGGTAAGCAGAGTATTTGCCACTTCTTTCTCAGCAGGTTCCATTAATGTGCCATCCATGTAGAGGCCAGAATGTTGTTTTGTGGAACTCACTGAGTACTACACTGACAGAGGGCAAGAGAATTAATAAGACTAGGACAAGACAATATGTGCTGCTGTACAGTCCAAAACAAAGCGGGAGGCATCACACTACCAGACTTCAAACTATACTACAAGTCTACAGTAATCAAAACAGCATGGTACTGGTACCAAAACAGAGATGTAGACCAATGGAACAGAACAGAAGCATCTGAGGAAACACAACATATCTACAACCATAATATCTTTGATAAACCAGACAAAAACAAGCAATGGGGAAAGGATTCCCTATTTAATAAATGGTGTTGGGAAAACTGGCTAGCCATGTGCAGAAAGCAGAAACTGGACACCTTCCTGACACCTTACACTAAAATTAACTCCAGATGGATTAAAGACTTAAACATAAGACCTGACACCATAAAAACCCTAGAAGAAAATCTAGGCAAAACCATTCAGGACATAGGAGTAGGCAAGGACTTCATGACCAAAACACCAAAAGCATTGGCAACAAAAGCCAAAATAGACAAATGGGACCTAATCAAACTCTACAGCTTCTGCACGGCAAAAGAAACAGTCACTAGAGTGAATCGGCAACCATCAGAATGGGAAAAAATCTTTGCAGTTTACACATCTGACAAAGGGCTGATATCCAGAATTTACAAAGAACTCAAACAGATTTACAGGAAAAAACAAACAAGCCCATTCAAAATGGGCAAAGGATATGAACAGAAATTAATAGATTGAACATCAACAAAATTAAAACTTTTGTGCATCATCACAATATTCACCCTTATTTAATCCACAGACATAAAATATCTCTTTATTCAGTTCCTGTAAATAAAATTTTCAACAAAAACAAAAAAAACAAAGTTAACTTTATTTGAGTCTTACTCAGGAAGTTGAAAAGGATCCTTTGCAGTTTAATGGCTGTATATTAAGCTCCGGAGATTGCTATGTTTTTTCTAGTAAAAGTGCAACTAGCACAACTATGATTATTCCCCTTCTGGGATTGATATTGCTTCTGATTTACCAAGTTAGCCAGGCAAAAGGAAATCATAATTGGCACCACTAGCCTTTCCTACAATTAATGGCTTTTACTCCACAAGTCCAGGAGGCAGTGTGAAGGGTCTGCTGCCTGATAAGTTTATCATTATAATTATTCACTCATGGGCTGAGTAAAAGACCGCAGGACAGTTGTTTGTAGTTTTCCTTAAAGAGGTCTCTTACATTCCTAGTGAGTTGTATTCCTAGGTATTTTATTTTCTTTGTAGCAATTGTGAATGGCAGTTCGTTCTTGATTTGGTTCTCTTTAAGTCTGTTATTGGTGTATAGGAATGCTTGTGATTTTTGAACATTGATTTTATATCCTGAGACTTTGCTGAAGTTGCTTATCAGTTGCAGGAGCTTTTGGGCTGAGGTGATGGGGTCTTCTAGGTATACTATCATGTCGTCTGCAAATAGAGACAGTTTGGCTTCCACCTTTCCTATTTGAATACCCTTTATTTCTTTTTCTTGCCTGATTGCTCTGGCTAGAACTTCCAGTACTATGTTGAATAGAAGTGGTGAGAGGGCATCCTTGTCTAGTGCCGGATTTCAAAGGGAATGCTTCCAGTTTTGCCCATTAAGTATGATATTGGCTGTTGGTTTGTCATAAATAGCTTTTATTACTTTGAGATATGTTCCATCAATACCAAGTTTATTGAGGGTTTTAGCATAAAGGGCTGTTGAATTTTGTCAAATGCCTTCTCTGCATCAATTGAGATAATCATGTGATTTTGTTTTGCTTCTGTTTATGTGGTGAATTACATTTATAGACTTGCGTATGTTGAACCAGCCTTGCATCCCAGGATGAATCCTACTTGATCATGATGGATAAGTTTTTAATGTGCTGTTGCAATCGGTTTGCCAGTATTTTATTGAAGATTTTTGCATCTATGTTCATCATGGATATTGGCCTGAAGTTTTCTTTTCTTGTTGAGTCTCTGCCAGGTTTTGGTATCAGGATGATGTTGGTCTCATAAAATGATTTGGGAAGGGTTCCCTCTTTTTGGATTATTTGGAATAGTTTCAGAAGGAATGGTACCAGATCCTCTTTGTGTGTCTGGTAGAATTCAGCTGTGAACCCATCTGGACCTGGGCTTTTTTGTGTGGTAGGCTCTTAATTGCTGCCTCAACTTCAGACCTTGTTATTGGTCTATTCATAGTTTCGGCTTCCTCCTGGTTTAGGCTTGGGAGGACACAGGCGTCAGGAATTTATCCATTTCTTCCTGATTTACTAGTTTATGTGCATAGAGTTGTTTGTAGTTTTCCTTAAAGAGGTCTCTTACATTCCTAGTGAGTTGTATTCCTAGGTATTTTATTTTCTTTGTAGCAATTGTGAATGGCAGTTCGTTCTTGATTTGGTTCTCTTTAAGTCTGTTATTGGTGTATAGGAATGCTTGTGATTTTTGAACATTGATTTTATATCCTGAGACTTTGCTGAAGTTGCTTATCAGTTGCAGGAGCTTTTGGGCTGAGGTGATGGGGTCTTCTAGGTATACTATCATGTCGTCTGCAAATAGAGACAATTTGGCTTCCACCTTTCCTATTTGAATACCCTTTATTTCTTTTTCTTGCCTGATTGCTCTGGCTAGAACTTCCAGTACTATGTTGAATAGAAGTGGTGAGAGGGCATCCTTGTCTAGTGCCGGATTTCAAAGGGAATGCTTCCAGTTTTGCCCATTAAGTATGATATTGGCTGTTGGTTTGTCATAAATAGCTTTTATTACTTTGAGATATGTTCCATCAATACCAAGTTTATTGAGGGTTTTAGCATAAAGGGCTGTTGAATTTTGTCAAATGCCTTCTCTGCATCAATTGAGATAATCATGTGATTTTGTTTTGCTTCTGTTTATGTGGTGAATTACATTTATAGACTTGCGTATGTTGAACCAGCCTTGCATCCCAGGATGAATCCTACTTGATCATGATGGATAAGTTTTTAATGTGCTGTTGCAATCGGTTTGCCAGTATTTTATTGAAGATTTTTGCATCTATGTTCATCATGGATATTGGCCTGAAGTTTTCTTTTCTTGTTGAGTCTCTGCCAGGTTTTGGTATCAGGATGATGTTGGTCTCATAAAATGATTTGGGAAGGGTTCCCTCTTTTTGGATTATTTGGAATAGTTTCAGAAGGAATGGTACCAGATCCTCTTTGTGTGTCTGGTAGAATTCAGCTGTGAACCCATCTGGACCTGGGCTTTTTTGTGTGGTAGGCTCTTAATTGCTGCCTCAACTTCAGACCTTGTTATTGGTCTATTCATAGTTTCGGCTTCCTCCTGGTTTAGGCTTGGGAGGACACAGGCGTCAGGAATTTATCCATTTCTTCCTGATTTACTAGTTTATGTGCATAGAGTTGTTTGTAGTTTTCCTTAAAGAGGTCTCTTACATTCCTAGTGAGTTGTATTCCTAGGTATTTTATTTTCTTTGTAGCAATTGTGAATGGCAGTTCGTTCTTGATTTGGTTCTCTTTAAGTCTGTTATTGGTGTATAGGAATGCTTGTGATTTTTGAACATTGATTTTATATCCTGAGACTTTGCTGAAGTTGCTTATCAGTTGCAGGAGCTTTTGGGCTGAGGTGATGGGGTCTTCTAGGTATACTATCATGTCGTCTGCAAATAGAGACAATTTGGCTTCCACCTTTCCTATTTGAATACCCTTTATTTCTTTTTCTTGCCTGATTGCTCTGGCTAGAACTTCCAGTACTATGTTGAATAGAAGTGGTGAGAGGGCATCCTTGTCTAGTGCCGGATTTCAAAGGGAATGCTTCCAGTTTTGCCCATTAAGTGGGACAAAACGATATTCCCCAGTGTAGTTGGTGTTTCCCCATGTGTAAACAGGCCTTTCAAATACTTTTCCTTTTTTTAGTGGCAGGAGATGCAAGTTGTGTAGAACTTGATCTTAACATTGCTGGTGGTGGCAGGGAGGGAGTGTTTAACCTTGTCCCAGACACCAAAATGCTGATTTTTTTTTCTCAATCTCTACCAAACACTTTTCTTACCAAGGTAAGCAGAGTATTTGCCACTTCTTTCTCAGCAGGTTCCATTAATGTGCCATCCATGTAGCGGCCAGGATGTTGTTTTGTGGAACTCACTGAGTACTACACTGACAGAGGGCAAGAGAATTAACAAGACTAGGACAAGACAATATGTGCTGCTGTACAGTCCAAAACAAAGTGAACTTCATTTGAGTCTTACTCAGGGAAGTTGAAAAGGATCCTTTTGCAGTTTAATGGCTGTATATTAAGCTCCGGAGATTGCTATTTTTTTTCTAGTAAAAGTGCAACTAGCACAACTATGATTATTCCCCTTCTGGGATTGATATTGCTTCTGATTTACCAAGTTAGCCAGGCAAAAGGAAATCATAATTGGCACCACTAGCCTTTCCTACAATTAATGGCTTTTACTCCACAAGTCCAGGAGGCAGTGTGAAGGGTCTGCTGCCTGATAAGTTTGTCATTATAATTATTCACTCATGGGCTGAGTAAAAGACCGCAGGACATGTGTGTATACTGTGGACTTTAAGATGGACTTGGATGAGAACTCTAATATTTGGCCTTTGTACATTCATAACATGCATAAGGGTGGCATTTTGTATTCCCTGTTATCAGTCAGATTATACTCTGAATATAAACATTCCAAAGATCTAATGCTCCTTATTTGCCAGTATACTGTTCCTCTGGTAAATGCATAGAAGTAGAAGTCTCTTTCAGAGAAATATTAAAAGACTAGCTATTGTATATACTTGGTATGGCTTTGGGAGGCCCTCAAAAAGGTTCTTCTTCCCTTCTATCTATAAATTCTGGGTCTCAGAACTGATTCAAGTATGAAAACTGGGTGAAAGATGGTTATTATTTTTCCATTACACCACCTAATGTCAACCCATCCATTCTTGACCCTTTTTTATTGTGTAAGCTAAGTATTTTGGGAAGTAAATTGTCACTTGTCTTTTCACTTTATTGATACCATTTGATGCACAAAAGTTTTTAACTTTGACAAAAACCTTATTTTGTTTTTCCTTTGGCTGGTTGCACTTTTGGTGCCCTATATAAGACCACATTGCCAAATCCAAAATCATGAAGATTTACCCTAAATATTTTATTCTAAAAGTATTGTGGCTTTATCTTCTATATTTAGGTCATATATTTATTTTGAGGTAATTTGTGTATATGATATGAGAGGGGTTCAGCTTCATCGTTGCATATGGACATCCAGTTGTTCTAACAGCATTTATTGAAGACATTATTCTTTCCTTTTTGAATGTCCTTGGCACCTTTGTGGAAAATCAGGTGCCCATAAATTGGTTTATAGGACTCTCAATTTTATTCCATTCATCAGTTTGTTTATTCCCATGCCACTACCACAATATTTTGATTATTGTAACTTTTTGGTAAGTTTTGAGATCAGGAAATGTGAGTATTCCAATTTTTTTGTTTTTTTTCCTAATATTATTTTGCCCACCTGGGACCACTTGAAATTACATATGAATTAACTTTTACATTTCTCAAAAAAACTCATTAGAATTTTGACAGATTGCATTAAGTCTGTAGATCACTTTTAGAAGTATTGCCATTTTAACAATATTAAATCTCCTAATTTATGAACACAGACTGTCTTTACACTTACTTAGGTTTTCTTAAAATTTTACATATATCTGGGGGCACTAATATTTTGTGCACCCATGTTTATAATTGTTATTCTTCTTAATACCCTTTTATCAATATGTAATGTCCTTTCTTGTAACAGTTTCTTAAGGTCTATTTTGTTTGATATTAGTTAAGCCACCCCAGCTCACTTTTGATTACTATTTGCTTGGAATATCTTTTTTTATCCTTTCAACTTAAACCAATTTGTTTCATTAAATTTAAAGTAGAAAATCTCTTCTGCCAATCTCTGACTTTTGATTGGAGAGGTTAATCCATTTACATTTAAAGTCATTAGTGATAAGGAAGAACCAATTTCTGTGACTTGGCTATTTGTTTTCTGTTTGTCTTGAAGCTTTTATTGTCCCCCATTTCCTCTATTAGTGTCTTGTAATGACATGTTTTGATTCCTTTCTCATTTCCTTTTATGTATATTCTGTATATGTTTTATTTGTGGTTGCTATTGGTATTACATATAACATCCTAAAATTATAAAAATTTACTTCAAATGTATGCCAATTCAGCTTCCATTTCATGAAATAATCTACTCAGATACAGCATCATCTTCCTCTTTTTATGCTATTGATTTTTGAAGGGTTTTCTTGTCTCTATCTCCTTCAGTTCTGCTCTGATCTTAGTTATTTCTTGTCTTCGGCTAGGTTTTGAGCTTTTTTGATCTTGCTCCTCTAGCTCTTTCAATTTTGACGATAGGGTGTCAATTTTGGATCTCTCCACTCTTCTCATGTGGGCACTTATTGCTATATATTTTCCTCTACAGACTGCTTTAAATGTGTCCCAGAGATTCTGGTACGTTGTGTCTTCATTCTCGTTGGTTTCAAAGAACTTCTTTATTTCTGCCTTCATTTCATTGTTTATCCAATCAACATTCAAGAGCCAGTTGTTCAGTTTCCATGAAGCTGTGCAGTTCTGAGTTATTACTGCTCAACGAAATAAGAGAGGACACAAACAGATGGAGAAACATTCCATGTTCCTGGTTAGGAAGAATCAATATCGTGAAAATGGCTATACTGCCCAAAGTAATTTACACAATCAATGCTATCCCCATCAAACTACCATTGAATTTCTTCACAGAACTGGAAAACCACCATGAATTTCATATGGAACCAAAAAGAGCCCGCATAGCCAAGTCAATTCTAAGCAAAAGAACACAGCGGGAGGCATCACACTACCAGACTTCAAACTATACTACAAGTCTACAGTAATCAAAACAGCATGGTACTGGTACCAAAACAGAGATGTAGACCAATGGAACAGAACAGAAGCATCTGAGGAAACACAACATATCTACAACCATAATATCTTTGATAAACCAGACAAAAACAAGCAATGGGGAAAGGATTCCCTATTTAATAAATGGTGTTGGGAAAACTGGCTAGCCATGTGCAGAAAGCAGAAACTGGACACCTTCCTGACACCTTACACTAAAATTAACTCCAGATGGATTAAAGACTTAAACATAAGACCTGACACCATAAAAACCCTAGAAGAAAATCTAGGCAAAACCATTCAGGACATAGGAGTAGGCAAGGACTTCATGACCAAAACACCAAAAGCATTGGCAACAAAAGCCAAAATAGACAAATGGGACCTAATCAAACTCTACAGCTTCTGCACGGCAAAAGAAACAGTCACTAGAGTGAATCGGCAACCATCAGAATGGGAAAAAATCTTTGCAGTTTACACATCTGACAAAGGGCTGATATCCAGAATTTACAAAGAACTCAAACAGATTTACAGGAAAAAAACAAACAAGCCCATTCAAAAATGGGCAAAGCATATGAACAGAAACTTTACAAAAGAAGACATACATGAGGCCAACAATCATATGAAAAAGTGCTCATCATCATTGGTCATTAGAGAGATGCAAATCAAAACCACATTGAGATATCATCTCACGCCAGTTAGAATGGCGATCATTAAAAAATCTGGAGACAGCAGATGCTGGAGAGGATGTGGAGAAATAGGAACACTCTTACACTGTTGGTGGGAGTGTGAAATAGTTCAACCATTGTGGAAGACAGTGTGGCGATTCCTCAGGGACCTAGAAATAGAAATTCCATTTGACCCAGCAATCCCATTACTGGGTATCTATCCAAAGGACTATAAATCGTTCTACTATAAGGACACATGCACACGAATGTTCATTGCAGCACTGTTTACAATAGCAAAGAACTGGAACCAACCCAAATGCCCAATGATGATAGACTGGACTGGGAAAATGTGGCACATATACACCATGGAATATTATGCAGCAATCAAAAATGATGAGTTTGTGTCCTTTGTAATGACATGGATGAATCTGGAGAACATAATTCTCAGCAAACTGACACAAGAACAGAAAAGAAATACATATACTCACACATAGGCGGGTGAGAAAATGAGAACACATGGACACAGAGAGGTGTCTACTACACACTGGGGTCTATTGGGGGAATGGGGAGGGACAGTGGGGAGGGGCTGGGGAGGGATAGCCTGGGGATGAATGCCAAGTGTGGGTGAAGGGGAGGAAGGCAGCAAAACACACTGCCATGTGTGTACCTATGCAACTATCTTGCACGTTCTGCACATGTACCCCAAAACCTATAATGCAATAAAAATTTAAAAAAAACAACAAAAAACAAAAAAAAACAAAGTTAACTTTATTTGAGTCTTACTCAGGGAAGTTGAAAAGGATCCTTTTGCAGTTTAATGGCTGTATATTAAGCTCTGGAGATTGCTATTTTTTTTCTAGTAAAAGTGCAACTAGCACAACTATGATTATTCCCCTTCTGGGATTGATATTTCTTCTGATTTACCAAGTTAGCCAGGCAAAAGGAAATCATAATTGGCACCACTAGCCTTTCCTACAATTAATGGCTTTTAGTCCACAAGTCCAGGAGGCAGTGTGAAGGGTCTGCTGCCTGATAAGTTTATCATTATAATTATTCACTCATGGGCTGAGTAAAAGACCGCAGGACATGTGTGTATACTGTGGACTTTAAGATGGACTTGGATGAGAACTCTAATATCTGGCCTTTGTACATTCATAACATGCATAAGGGTGGCATTTTGCATTCTCTGGTATCAGTCAGATTATACTCTGAATATAAACATTCCAAAGACCTAATGCTCCTTATTTGCCAGTATACTGTTCCTCTGGTAAATGCATAGAAGTAGAAGTCTCTTTCAGAGAAATATTAAAAGACTAGCTATTGTATATACTTGGTATGGCTTTGGGAGGCCCTCAAAATGGTTCTTCTTCCCTTCTATCTATAAATTCTGGGTCTCAGAACTGATTCAAGTATGAAAACTGGGTGAAAGATGGTTATTATTTTTCCATTACACCACCTAATGTCAACCCATCCATTCTTGACCCTTTTTTATTGTGTAAGCTAAGTATTTTGGGAAGTAAATTGTCACTTGTCTTTTCACTTTATTGATACCATTTGATGCACAAAAGTTTTTAGCTTTGACAAAAACCTTATTTTGTTTTTCCTTTGGCTGGTTGCACTTTTGGTGCCCTATATAAGACCACATTGCCAAATCCAAAATCATGAAGATTTACTCCTATATTTTATTCTAAAAGTATTGTGGCTTTATCTTATATATTTAGGTCATATATTTATTTTGAGGTAATTTGTGTATATGTTATGAGAGGGGTTCAGCTTCATCGTGCATATGGACATCCAGTTGTTCTAACAGCATTTATTGAAGACATTAATCTTTCCTTTTTGAATGTCCTTGGCTCCTTTGTGGAAAATCAGGTGCCCATAAATTGGTTTATAGGACTCTCAATTTTATTCCATTCATCAGTTTGTTTATTCCCATGCCACTACCACAATATTTTGATTATTGTAACTTTTTGGTAAGTTTTGAGATCAGGAAATGTGAGTATTCCAATTTTTTTGTTTTTTTCCCTAATATTATTTTGCCCACCTGGGACCACTTGAAATTACATATGAATTAACTTTTACATTTCTCAAAAAAACTCATTAGAATTTTGACAGATTGCATTAAGTCTGTAGATCACTTTTAGAAGTATTGCCATTTTAACAATATTAAATCTCCTAATTTATGAACACAGACTGTCTTTACACTTACTTAGGTTTTCTTAAAATTTTTCATATATCTGGCGGCATTAATATTTTGTGCACCCATGTTTATAATTGTTATTCTTAATACCCTTTTATCAATATGTAATGTTTTTTCTTGTAACAGTTTCTTAAGGTCTATTTTGTTGGATATTAGTCAAGCCACACCCAGCTCACTTTTGGTTACTATTTGCATGGAATATCTATTTTTGTCCTTTCAACTTAAACCAATTTGTTTCATTAAATTTAAAGTAGGAAATCTCTTCTGCCAATCTCTGACTTTTGATTAGAGAGGTTAATCTATTTACATTTAAAGCCATTAATGATAAGGAAGAACCAATTTCTGTGACTTTGCTATTTGTTTTCTATATGTCTTGAAGCTTTTATTGTCCCCCATTTCCTCTATTAGTGTCTTGTAATGACATGTTTTGATTCCTTTCTCATTTCCTTTTATGTATATTCTGTATATGTTTTCCTCGTGGTTGCTATTGGTATTACATATAACATTCTAAATTTATAAAAATTTAGTTCAAATGTATGCCAATTCAGCTTCCATTTCATGAAAAAATCTACTCAGGTACAGTATCATCTCCCTCTTTTTATGCTATTGATTTTTGAAGTCACAAATTACATCTTTGTACATTGTGTGGCCAACAACAGATCTATAATTATTTTATACATTTTTTTCTTAAATCCTTCTTAAAATAAAAAGTGGAGTTACAAAGTAAAGTTATATTAATTTTAATTATTAAATTAATAAAATTATATTAATATTGGCTTTTATATTTGCCAGTGTATTTTCCTTTCCTGGGACATTTTATATCTTTATGTGGTGTTGAGTTATGGCTTACCATTTTTTTTGGCTTATTATTTTTTTCATTTGCAATCTTTCATTGCAAAGACTCCTGTTACCATTTCTTATAAGACAGGTCTAGTGGTCATGAAATCCTTTCACTTTCGATATCTAGGAAATTTTAAATTCTCCCTTACTTTTGAAGGAGAGGTTTGCCACATAAAGAGTTCCTGATTGATTTTTTTCCCCTTTCAGTACTTTAAAACATCATCCCATTGCCTTCCTGTCTTTAAAATTTCTGATTAAAATGTTATTGATTATCTCATGTGCAAAGACTTGCTTCTGTCTTGATTCTTTCAGGATTCTTTCTTTGTCTTTGTCTTTTGACATTTGATTATACAGATATTCTTCAACTCATATTGGGGTTGTGTCCTGATAAACTCATTATAAATTGAAAATACTGTAAGTTGAAAATAGATTTAATGCAGCTAACCTGATTATTTTAGCTTAGCCTAGCCTACTTTAAATGTTCTGAGAACCCTTACATTATCCCAGAGTTGGGCAAAATCACTCCAACAAAACCTATTTTATAATAAAGTATTGAATATCTCATGTAATTTGTTAAATACTGTGTTGAAGTATGGTTTCTACTGAATGTGTATTGATTTTGCACCATCAAAAGGTTGAAAAATTGTAAGTCAAACCATTATAAGTCATAGACTATCTGTAATGTGCCCTTGTGTGGGCCTTTTGTGTTTATTCTACTTGGAGTTTGTTGAGCTTCTTGGAATTGCAGGTTTATGTATTTCATCAAAGTTGGAGAGTTTGCAGCCATTAATTCTTCAAAAATATTTCTACCCTTTCTCTTCTGCTTCTGGGACTCTATGATGTGTATCTTGATCTTCAATCCCCTTCATTCTTTTTTCCCCCATCAGATCAATAATTGATTGTTCTATCTTCATGTTTTCTGATTATTCTATTTGCTTGAATATGCTCTTGAACTCCTTTAGTAAATTTTTTTAGTTCAGTTATGTGCTTTCCAGCCCCAGAAATTTTTCTTCTTCTTCCTCTTCCTCCTCCTCCTTCTCCTCATCCTCCTCCCTCTATCACCTAGGCTGGAGTGGTGCAATCACAGGTCACTGCAGCTCAACCTCCTGGGGTCAAGCAGTCCTTCAGTCTCAGCCTCCTGAATAGCTGGTACTACAGGCATATGCCACCATGTGCCTGGTTCATTTTTTTTTCAATTTTTTTTTTTTGTGTGTAGAGATGAGGTTCCACTATGTTTCTCAGGTTGGTCTTGAACTCCTGGACTCAAGTGATCCTCTTGCCTCTGACTTCCAAATTGCACGGTGGCATGAGCCACCATGCCCAGACTATAGTTTTTATCTCTTTGTTGATATTCTATTTTTTACATATTGTCTTCCTGGTTTCCCTTAGTTCTTTGCCCATGGCTTCCCTTTGTTCTCTGAATATATTTAAGCATTTCTTTTAAATTATTTAAAAAAATTATCGTGAATTTGATGTTGAGACTACCTTAGAGATGGTTTTCATCAACTTGTTTTTCTCCTTTGAATAAATTATGTGTCTCTGTCCCTTTGTATGCTTTATTATTTTTGGTTGTTGTTGAATATTGGGCATTTGACTATTATTATGTGGTAACTTTGGAAATTAGATTTTCCTCTGTTCCACATGGTTGATCATTGGAGGCTATATAGTCCATTTGTTTTGAGAGTTTTTCAAGTAATTTTTGCAAAGACTGTTGCTTGTCATGTGTAATCACTAAAGTTTCTGTTACTTTATCTCATACTCAAAACTTTCCTTGAATGTGAGGAGCTGAAACAGTCCTCCTTCTCCACAGCAAAGAAAAGAAAAAAAGTGAACACATCTTCTCCTATCTATGTAGATTGGCTCTGTGCTGGGTATTCCTTCACTACTACTTAGTATTTCTCTGACCCTAAGGATCAGCCTGAAGTAAAAGGTCAAGATTTTATCAGGACTTATCTGAGCATTCCTTTTCCTTTTGTAATATTAGATGAGTGTGGTCACAACTATAAGTGCCCCTAGATGGTAAATTGGAGGGAAGACTGCATCCACACTTCCTATCCAGAGCCAAGCCATGTAAATTATTGCAGATGCCATTGAGATTAACTGCATGGAGCCATACTGCTTCTCTTTAAGGTGGATCAATTTTTTTCACTTTCTGTGGTTCACTAATCCAAATGAAGCAAGAAGTTTTGGAAATTACACATACCCTGTCATATCTGGCCGGCAGGAAATCCAGGGTAATGTGATTGGCCATCACCACACGAGAAAGTTTATTTTTGGTTGTAGCAACCTCTGTAACAGCTTTTGTTGTCTTGGGTTTGGGGTCCAGTTCTTAGAAGTCTATAAAATTTGGGATTATAATGTGAGGGATCTTTGGTACTAGAAAGGACCTGAGGAGGAATGCTCTTTCTAAAATATACAAAGAAACAGGTATTAAGTTTTTTTCAGCATAGTCAGGTTGAGGATGACCTATCATCAATCACAGCAGTGTCTATGGTCTGGAAAAAGTGTAAAAGGGAGTTCTTTTTCTCCTTGATATGGTTTGGTTCTGTGTCCCCACACAAGTGTCATCTTGAATTGTACTCCCATAATTCCCATGTGTTGTGGGAGGGACCTGGTGGGAGATAATTTGAATCATGGGGCAGTTCCCCCATACTGTTCTTGTGGTAATGAATAAGTTTCATGAGATCTGATGGTTTTGTCAAGGGTTTCCACTTTTGCATCTTCCTCATTTTTCTCTTGCTGCCACCATGTAAGAAGTAATTTTCACCTCACACTATGATTCAAAGGCCTCACCAGCCATGTGGAATTGTAAGTCCAGTTAAACCTCTTTTTCTTCCTAGTCTTGGGTATGTCTTATCAACAGTATGAAAACGGACTAATATACTCCACTTAGACAATGCAGGGAAATTACAGGGTACCAGCAATAAGATGATAAGGCCACAGAGAACCATATGATGGTAGAGAAAATTAGTCTTATTCTGTTATCTTGGGTGTCAGCCAGCTACCTCTCAAATCAGCTGTCCTTAGTTTAAGGTTCCCCAGTGAAATAGTATCTAATAGTTAAGTTGAGGGCAGTGGTAAAAGTCTGGAACAAGTTTACCAAAAGATTCTAAGATGATGGGCCAGGCAATGTGTTTACCAGGTGAGAGCTGTCTTAATCTGTTTTCTGTTGCTGTAACTGAATACCTAAGATAGATAATATATATATAAAAGACATTTATTTCTTACAGTTCTGGAGGCTGGG
>CM038402.1:24849873-24918365 GCA_021498475.1 Saguinus midas | reverse complement strand
CGGACCAGCCTGGCCATTATGGTGAAACTTGTCTCTACTACAATTACAAAAATTAGCTGGGCATGGTGGCAAGTGCTTATACTCCCAGCAATTTCACAGGCTGAGGTAGGAGGATCACATGAGTCCAGAAGTGTTTGCTTTTGTTTTGTTTATTTTTGAGTCAGAGTTTTACTCTTGTTGCTGAGGTTGGAGTTCAGTGGCAGGATCTTGGCTCACTGCAACCTCCACCTCCCAGGTTCAAGCGATTCTCCTGCCTCAGCCTCCAAAATGGCTGGGATTACAGGCATGAGCCACCAACCCAGACCAATATCATTTATTAAAACATAAATTGGAGCTGAGGCAGGTTGATCCACTTAAGGTCAGGAGTTCCAGACCAGCCTGGCCATTATGGTGAAACCCTGTCTCTACTAATATTAAAAAAGTTAGCCAGGCATGGTGGTGGGTGCCTGTAATACCAGCTACTCAGGAGGCTGAGCCCCAAGACTCACTTCAATCTGGGAGACGAAGGTTGCAGTGAGCCGAGGTCAGGCCATTGCACTTCCACCTGTGTGATGGAGTGAGAGTCTGTCTCAAAAAAAAAAAGAAAAAACCCAAAACTCAAATTGGACTGTTTTATCCCTGCTTCCTGATTTCCCATCACACTTACATTAAAAGATAAACTGCTAAACTTCCCCCACCTCCCCAGGGATGGCAGGCCCTGCCAAATTCATCCTCCTTCCCTCCTCCCTCTATCTCACTCCTCACTCTGCTCAAGCCACATGGACCACCTTGCTGATCCTCCATCAGGGACAACATGGTCCTGCCCAGGGCCTTTGCATGGGCTGTGCCCTCTGTCTGGAAAGTGCTTACCCACAATACCTTCTTTTTCACACTGGTTACCCCTTTCCATTAAGATCTTGGCCCAGGCTGGGGATGGTGGCACATGTTTATAATCCCAGCAATTTTACAGGCTGAGGTAGGAGGATCACATGAGCCCAGAAGTGTTTGCTTTTGTTTTGCTTTTTGTTTTGTTTGAGACAGAATCTTGCTCTGTCACCCAGGCAGGAGTGCAGTGGGTGATTTCAGGCAACTGAAACCTCCACCTTCCAGGTTCAAGCGATTCTGGTGCCTCAGCCTTCTGAGTAGCTGGGAATACAGGTGCTTGCCACCATTCCCAGGTTTTTTTCTTTTTCTTTCTTTTTTTTTTTTTTTTTTGTTCAGACAACGTTTAATCTTGTTGCCCAGGCTGGAGTTCAGTGGCAGGATCTTGGCTCACTGCAACCTCCACCTCCCAGGTTCAAGCGATTCTCCTGCCTCAGCCTCCAAAATGGCTGGGATTACAGGCATGCACCACCATGTCCAGCTAATTTCGTATATTTAGTAGAAATGGGATTTCTCCATCTTTGTCAGGCTGGTCTCCAACTCCCAACCTCAGGTGATCCAACTGCCTCGGGCTCCCAAATTGCTGGGATTACAGGCGTGAGCCACCAACCCAGACCAATATCATTTATTAAAACATAAATTGGAGCTGAGGCAGGTTGATCCACTTAAGGTCAGGAGTTCCAGACCAGCCTGGCCATTATGGTGAAACTTGTCTCTACTACAATTACAAAAATTAGCTGGGAATGGTGGTGGGTGCCTGTAATACCAGCTACTCAGGAGGCTGAGCCACAAGAATCACTTGAATCTGGGAGGTGGAGGTTGCAGTGAGCCGAGGTCAGGCCATTGCACTTCCACCTGTGTGATGGAGTGAGAGTCTGTCTCAAAAAAAAAAAAACCCAAAACTCAAATTAGACTGTTTTTCCCTGCTTCCTGATTTCCCATCACACTTACATTAAAAGATAAACTGATTAACTTTCCCAACCTCCTCCTGGCCTGCAGTCCCTGCCCAACTTGTCATTCTTCCTCCTCCCTCTCTCCCACTCCTCACTCTGCTCAACCACAGGGACCTCCTCACTGTTCCTCCAACACACCAGGCACAGTCCTGCCCCAGGGCCTTTGTATGGGCTGTGCCCTCTGTCTGGAAAGTGTTACCCCAAATACCTTCCTTCTCACACTGGTTACCCCATTCCATTAAGATCTTGTCCCAGGCTGGGCATGGTGGCAAGTGCTTATACTCCCAGCAATTTCACAGGCTGAGGTAGGAGGATCACATGAGTCCAGAAGTGTTTGGTTTTGTTCTGTTTTTCATTTTGTTTGAGACAGAATCTTACTCTGTCAACCAGGCAGGAGTGCAGTGGGTGATTTCAGCCAACTGAAACCTCCACCTTCCAGGTTCAAGTGATTCTGCTGCCTCAGCCTTCTGAGTAGCTGGGACTACAGGTGCCTGCCACTATGCCCAGGATTTTTCTTTCTTTTTTTTTTTTTTGTTTGTTTTCATACAATCTTTAATCTTGTTGCCCAGGTTGGAGTTCAGTGGCAGGATCTTGGCTCACTGCAACCTCCACCTCCCAGCTTCAAGCAATTCTACTGCCTCAGCCTCCAAAATGGCTGGGATTACAGGCATGCACCACCATGTCCAGCTAATTTCATATATTTAGTAGAAATGGGATTTCTCCATCTTTGTCAGGCTGGTCTCCAACTCCCAACCTCAGGTGATCCAACTGCCTTGGGCTCCCAAATTGCTGGGATTACAGGCATGAGCCACCAACCCAGACCAATATCATTTATTAAAACATAAATTGGAGCTGAGGCAGGTTGATCCACTTAAGGTCAGGAGTTCCAGACCAGCCTGGCCATTATGGTGAAACTTGTCTCTACTACAATTACAAAAATTAGCTGGGAATGGTGGTGGGTGCCTGTAATACCAGCTACTCAGGAGGCTGAGCCACAAGAATCACTTGAATCTGGGAGGTGGAGGTTGCAGTGAGCCGAGGTCAGGCCATTGCACTTCCACCTGTGTGATGGAGTGAGAGTCTGTCTCAAAAAAAAAAAAACCCAAAACTCAAATTAGACTGTTTTTTCCCTGCTTCCTGATTTTCCATCATACTTACCTTAAAAGATAAACTGATTAACTTTCCCAACCTCCTCCTGGCCTGCAGTCCCTGCCCAACTTGTCATTCTTCCCTCCTCCCTCTCTCCCACTCCTCACTCTGCTCAAGCCACATGGACCACCTTGCTGATCCTCCATCAGGGACAACATGGTCCTGCCCAGGGCCTTTGTATGGGCTGTGCCCTCTGTCTGGAAAGTGTTACCCCCAAATACCTTCCTTCTCACACTGGTTGCCCCTTTTTATTAAGATCTTGTCCCAGGCTGGGCATGGTGGCAAGTGCTTATACTCCCAGCAATTTCACAGGCTGAGGTAGGAGGATCACATGAGTCCAGAAGTGTTTGGTTTTGTTCTGTTTTTCATTTTGTTTGAGACAGAATCTTACTCTGTCAACCAGGCAGGAGTGCAGTGGGTGATTTCAGCAACTGAAACCTCCACCTTCTAGGTTCAAGTGATTCTGCTGCCTCAGCTTTCTGAGTAGCTGGGACTACAGGTGCCTGCCACTATGCCCAGGATTTTTCTTTCTTTTTTTTTTTTTGTTTGTTTTCATACAATCTTTAATCTTGTTGCCCAGGTTGGAGTTCAGTGGCAGGATCTTGGCTCACTGCAACATCCACCACTCAGGTTCAAGCGATTCTCCTGCCTTAGGCTCAGAAATGGCTGGGATTACAGGCATGCACCACCATGCCCAGCTAATTTTGTATATTTAGTAGAAATGGGATTTCTCCATCTTTGTCAGGCTGGTCTCAAACTCCTGTCCTCAGGTGATCCAACTGCCTTGGCCTCCCAAAGTGCTGGGATTACAGGTGTGAGCCACCAAACAAGACCAATATCTTTTTATTAAAATGTAAATTGGAGGCTGAGGCAGGTTGATCCACTAGAGGTTTGGAGTTCCAGAGAAGCCTGGCCATTATGGTAAAACCCTCTCTCTACTCATATTACAAAAATCAGCCGGGCATGGTGGTGGGTGCCTGTAATACCAGCTACTCAGGAGGCTGAGCCACAAGAGTCACCTGAATCTGGGAGGTGGAGGTTGCAGTTAGCCCAGGTCATGCCACTACACTCCCAACTGGGTGACAGAGTGAGACTCCCTCTCAAAAAAAAAAAAAAACCCAAGAACTTAAATTGGACTGTTTCTTCCCTGCTTCCTGATTTCCCATCACACTTACATTAAAAGATAAACTGCTTAACTTCCTCAACTCTCCAAGGCCCGCAGGCCCTGCCCAACCTGTCATCCTTCCCTCCTCCCTCTCTCCCACTCCTCACTCTGCTCAACCACAGGGACCTCCTCACTGTTCCTCCAACACACCAGGCACAGTCCTGCCCCAGGGCCTTTGCATGGGCTGTGCCCTCTGTCTGGAAACTGTTAACCCCCCAATACCTTCCTTCTCACACTGGTTACCCCATTCCATTAAGATCTTGGCCCAGGCTGGGCATGGTGGCACGTGCTTATATTCCTAGCAATTTTTCAGGCTGAGGTAGGAGGATCACATGATCCCAGAAGTGTTTGCTTTTGTTTTGCTTTTTGTTTTGTTTGAGACAGAATCTTGCTCTGTCACCCAGGCAGGAGTGCAGTGGGTGATTTCAGCCCACTGAATCCTCCACCTTTCAGGTTCAAGTGATTCTGCTGCCTCAGCCTTCTGAGTAGCTGGGACTACAAGTACCTGCCACCATGCCCAGGATTTTTTTGAGGCAGTGTTTTACTCTTGTTGCCCAGTTTGGAGTTCAGTGGCATGATCTTGGCTCACTGCAACCTCCAACTCCTGGGTTCAAGTGATTCTCCAGCCTCAGCCTCCCAAATGGCTGGGACTACAGGCATGCCCCACAATGCCAGCTAATTTTGTATATTTAATAGAAATGGGATTCTCCATCTTGCTCAGGCTGGTCTTGAACTCCCAACCTCAGTTGATCCACCTGCCTCGGCCTCCCAAAGTGCTGGGATTACAGGTGAGAGCCACCAACCCCGACCAATACCTTTTCATTAAAACAAATTGGAGGCCGTGGGAAAATGATCCACATAAGGTCAGGCGGTCCAGACCAGCCTGGCCATCATGGTGAAACCCTGTCCCTACTACAATTACAAAAATTAGCTGGGCATGGTGGCAGGTGCCAATAATACCAGCTACTCAGAAGGCTGAGCCACAAGAATCACTTGAATCTGGGAGGCAGAGGTTGCAGTGAGCCGAGATCACGCCACTGCACTCCCACCTGGGTGACAGAGTGAGACTCCTTCTGAAAAAAAAAAAAAAAAAAAAAAAAACCCAAAAACTTAAATTGGATTGTTTCTTCTCTGCTTCCTGATTTCCCAACACACTTACCTTATAAGATAAACTGCTTAACTTCCGCCACCTCCTCAAGGCCTTCAGGCCCTGCCAAACCCTTCTTCCTTTCTTCCTCCCTCTCTCCCCCTCCTCACTCTGTTCCAGCCACAGGGACCTCCTTGCTGTTTCTCCAACAGCTAAACATTTCTGGGCTTCGACCTGGGCCACCCACCAAGGGGCCCTGCCTTGGTCTGGAAGCCCAGGGACCCCTGCAGATGCACACAGGTACACACACACACACACACACACACACACACACACATGCAGAAAGCAAGACACACAGAGACATCCAACAGTCGCAGGCGGCTCCTGAGGCTGCGGGGTTCTGCTGTCTGCCAGGAAGCCCCTAGGGAGCGAGCAGCCCCGGGGCACACAGGCTGGCGGTACCTGGAATTTTCAGCAGGGACAGCTTTCAAGGAGACGCACCCCCCACAGCGTCTGAGCAGGCCTGAAGAATCGTGGGATTTTTGGGGATCGCCCTGGGCATCCCTGAAGCTCCGCTGCAGCTTTTCTCAGCCTGGAACCACCCTGCCCGACTCCTGAAATCGCGGGACCCTGGCGGCGATCTCGGGGAGAGGGGGGCCTTAGCCCAACGCCCAGGCACTGCCACGGAGGGCCAGTGCTCTGCCAAGCGGCTGAGGCGGCGGTTCCCCAGGCCACGGGGGCTGTCACTGTGACGCGAGCCCCAGGTGGGAGCTCGCGCGTCTGACGCGCCGCTTGCGCATGCGCATTAGCGTGCCCCGCTGGCCAGCGGCAACGTGGGCGCTCTGTGGCAGGGGGCCACAGCGGCACCAGAAAATGTTGGCAGCGGTGTCCGAGGCGGCCCCAGGGAAGGAGGCTGCCTGCCACAAGCTGAGCAGGAGCCCGACCGTCCTGACCTCAGTGGCTCCCTGAGCCCACTTTCCTGTTCAGTCGGCTGGATGGGGAGGGCGCTTGAGACCGTGAGGTGGGCACCCAGGTCTGCTCTGCCCACTGGATTCCAGATTGGATGGCGTGGGCAGGGATTGGGTCCTTCGGGGCTGGAGATTCAGTCTGGTGAGGTGTGGCGGGGTCGGTGTACCCCAGAAAGATGTCTGAGACTCTCCGGGAGGTGTCAGCAGAACGTTGCCCAACTCCATGAGCTCACTGCCCCACTTCGACCTGGGCCACCCACTAAGGGGCCCTGCCTTGCTCTCCAAGCCCAGGGACCCCTGCTTCTCAGAGCTGCTCTTCGGAGAAGGTGTGAAGAAAGACAAAGCAGCAAGGGTAGCCAGTGGCAGAGGCGGCCACAGCTGGAAATGGCCTCCCCTGGGGGCAGATCGGGTGGAGACAGCTTATCAGAAGCTTTCTGGGGTGAAGCCCAATCCAGAGACCCATGTCCAGGCATGCCGCTGAGGACCCCCACGGAAGCCAAGCACAACATGCTAACGGATCTTAGTCACTTTATTGTTTTCACAGAAAACATCATCATCTTGCTACAAAGTGTTTCCCTCAAATGGCTTTGACGGCTGTACACGGAGACCCGTTGTCAACTTGTCCTGTCGAGAAAAACAATTGCTGGTGTTAAAAATGCAGATTCTCACTCTTATGGACACCTAAGTCCAGAGTGTAACCGTGTGTGTGTGTGTGTGTGTGTGTGTGTGTGTGTGGTTAATCAGTGGATGAAATCTGTTTCTGAATGACTCTTTCCACTAAATCATAGTTGAAGGAAGGTCCTACCCTGCCATTTGGTTTTCCATTTTTCCTGTGATGAGCAAATCCTAAACCTGGAACCTTCATCCCCTCCAGACAAGCTTTGAGCATCCAACTTACCTGACAGGAGTTTCATTGTCTCCAGTTCCCTTGCAGTTTGCACATTCAGATCTCCAGTCTTGAGCCTGGGGCTTCTTCTGCAACACAGACCGTCTTTGTCTTCTCTCTCTAGGAACTCTTTCCTGCCATACAATGGCTGGAAATAGAAGAAAACAGGATAAGAATATGAGGGAAACAATTTGAAGAATGAAAACTGCTCAAAGGTAAGGCTGTGGAAAGGTGTGTAACTTCTTCCAACCTCATGTTTTCCTTTCTCAGGAAAGAAGCTTTCTTTTCTTCCTCTGGTTCTCTGGGAAAACAACAACAAAATGACAAGAACCACAACAACAACAAAGTTCCAGACCGTCCAAATGTGTTACTAAGGATAAAAATAAGTTTCCTCTGTCAAATATGTTTGCTTAAGTTAGGCTCTTGAAAAATGATCTATTTCTCATTAACACTTTATTGGGCCACTATATTTTGTGACCATTGATGCCATGGGAAATAAAAAGTAACAAATTAAATGTACTTTATATATATTTTCCTAAATGTCCGTGATTAGGATTTACTCAGAGTGTGTCAGGTTTCCTAACTTGTCAGGTGTGACTTGTGTAGCTGAAATGCTTAACCTGGGATGGTCGTACACACATTGTTTGCCCAAATGTAGGCAGGTGCATTGGTCTTTATGGAAAGAGATGAGTTTTCAGCAGCAGAAAAAGAGCAGAATGAAAAGGTCTCACAGCTCCTAAGTCCTAGTTTAGGTAAAACCAGTCAGTATGCCATAGAAAAAATCCTTTTAAAGAGTTCAGCAAAAATTCACATCCCATTTACCATTTCAAGGAAGGCATACAGATGATTAAAGGAAATGTACGTACCTGCGTATTTGCAGCCAATCTGTTAGAAATCTCCACCAATCACAGCACAGCCTCTGTGTAGATGTTGCCATTCCCACATGCAGACCACTGTTCCTTAGACACTGGAAGAGAAAGCGGGCACTGCTCCCCAGAATTACTCAGACAGCTGAGATCAAGGATCATTCCCAAGCTAGTGTAGGTTCCAAATCATTCTCAACAGAATGACATGATACTATAAATCTATTAATGTTTCCTTACTTTACCGTGATTTCAAATCTTCATGCTCCCAAGCCCATTGTGACGTCATCCCATGGCTACTTGCAAACCATTTAATCTGTCTCTAGGTAAGCAAATAGCTAAATGAGTCATTCAAAAAATGCAATTTAAAAACTGTCTCTGTGTTTCCCTCTATGTTGCCAATCAGTGTGTTTGAATTATCTTCCAAAGAAATTAGGAAGAAAATTTAAGAGTATATCCAGAAGAGGCCTTTAAATGCAAACCCTACATCTACAATTCATACTTCCAAAGAACAATACAGGGACTTGCTCCTGGAAATATCAATCATGACTCAAAACAATGTCATCCCCTAAGGGCCTACTCCAAATACACAATCTCAGACTCACTCTGACACAGGAATGACAATCACAATCTGGTATTTTAACAAGAATCTGAAGTAGGTCAACTACACACCATTGTAGTCCCTAAAGGGGTCTTGAAGGCAGTACCTGCCCTGCATGTGCCGCAGGACCAAGAGCCCATGGAAAGTTTGGTTTTGTGTGTGCTGTGCTTGTCTTCTTTCTGGAGGAGTGACCACTTTGAGATCTACAGTGATTAGTAGGCTTTCCTGTGGGGGACCAGTTCCCCAGCACACTGAGGCCTTAGAAACAAGGAGGAACACAAAGAAGGCAAAGCCCCACAGCTCCTAAGCTGAGCCAAAGAGAGACATGCAGCAGAAGGTAGAGGGACTACAGAGAAATCACGCTGGAGGGCACTGGCCACACTGAAATGAACACACACAGAAAGGTAGACACACACACAGAAAGAGAGAGAGAGAGAGAGAGAGAGAGAGAGAGAGAGAGAGAGAGAGAAGGAAAACACACGGAGACATCCAACAGTTGCAGGCAGCTCCTGATGCTGTGGGGTTCTGCTCTGTGCAGGGAAGCCCTGGCGGATAGAGCAGACCCGAGGCATACATGCTGGCAGTACCTAGAAATCCCAGCAGGGACACCTTTCAAGGATATGCACCCCCACAGCATCTGGGTAGACCTGAAGCATCGTGGGGATCCTTGGGGATCGCCCTGGGCATCCCTGAAGCTCCGCTGCAGCTTTTCTCTGCCTGGTTCCAATCAGCCCAACTATTGAAATCATGGGTCCGTGGCGACGATCCTCGAAAGACATGGGGCTGCTGCCCAACACTGAGGGACTGCCATGGAGGGCCCCTGCTTTGCCAAGCCGCTCAGACGGTGGTTCCCCAGATAACGAGGATGGTCACTGTGACGCGAGACATGGATGGTCGCTCACGGTTGTCACACGCCGCTTGCGCATGCGCATTTACATGTCTCGGCTGGCCTTCCGCAATGTCAGCGCCCTCCCGCCGGCCGCTGCGGTAAAGGAAAATGCTGGAGGTGGTGTCTGAGGAGGCCCCGTGGAAGGAGGCTGTGTGCCACAAGCAGCGCAGGAGCCCAAGGGTCCTGACCTCAGTGGCTCCCTGAGTGGACTTTCCTGTTTGGGTAGGCTGGAGGAGAAGGGCTTTTCAGATCGCGAGGTGGGCATTCCGGACTCCTCTCCCCAGGGGATTCCAGATCGGATGATGTGGGCAGGGATCGGGTCCCACGGGGCTGGAGATTCAGTTTGGTGAGGTGTTGCGGGCGGGGGTCACTGGACCCCAAAAACATGCCTGAGACCCTCCGGGAGGGTTTAGGCAGAATGTTCCCCGGCTCCATAAGCTCACTGCTTCCCTTCGAACTTGGCCACCCACAAAGGGGTCTTACCTTGGTCTCCAAGCCCAGAGATCCCTGCTTCTCAGCACTGCTGTCCGGAGAAGGTTTGAAGAAAGACAAAGCGGCAAGCGCAGCCAGTGGCAGAGGCAGCAATACCCGGAACTGGCCTCCCCTGGTGGAAGACAAGGTGGAGAGAGCGTCTCATAAGTTTTTGGGCCAAGCCAAGCCCGAGACGCATGTCCAGGCATGTCGCTGAGGACCCCCCAAAAAGCCAAGCACAACATGCTAATGGAGCTTAATCACTGTATTGTTTTGACAGAAAACATCATCATCTTGCTAAAAGTGTTTCGATCAAATTGCTTTGATGGCCTGTACACAGAGACCAGTTGTTAACTTGTCCTGTGGAGAGAAAAATAATTTCTGGTGTTAAAAATGCAGATTCTCACTCTTTTTTTTTTTTTTTTTGAGACGGAGTTTCGCTCTTGTTACCCAGGCTGGAGGGCAATGGTGCGATCTCGGCTCACTGCAATCTCTGCCTCCTGGGTTCAGGCAATTCTCCTGCCTCAGCCTCCTGAGTAGCTGGGATTATAGGCATGCCACCATGCCCAGCTAATTTTTTGTATTTTTTGTAGAGACAGGGTTTCACCATGTTGACCAGGATGGTCTCAATCTCTTGACCTCGTGACCCACCCACCTCGGCCTCCCAAAGTGCTGGGATTACAGGCTTGAGCCACCACGACCGGCCAGATTCTCACTCTTATGGAAGCCTATGTCTAGAGTGCAACCGTGTGTGGGAGGTTAATCAGTGGATGAAATCTGTTTCTGAAGGACTGTTTCCACTAAATAATATTTTAAGAAAGGTCCCACCCTGCCATTTAGTTTTACATTTTTGATGTAATGACCAAATTATAAACATGGAACCTTTATGCCCTTCAGACAAGCTTTTAGCATTCAACTTACCTGACATGATTTTTATTGTCTCCAGTTCCCTTGCAGGTTGCACATTGAGTTCTCCAGTCTTGAGCCTGGGGTTTCTTTTGCAACACAGACCGTATTTGTCTTCTCTCTCTAGTAACTCTTTCCTGCTATACAAGGGCTAATAAAAGAAAACAAAAGAAAACAGAATAAGTTTATGAGGGAAACAACTTTAAGAAAGAAAATTTCTCAAAGGTAAAGCTGTAAAAGGTGCGTAACTTCTTCCAACCTCATGTTTTTCTCCCTTAACCGTGAAGCTTTATTTTCTTCCTCTGGTTCTCTGGGAAATATTTAAAAAATCTAGACTATATTATGACCCACAAACACTGGCATCCGCTAAGTGCCTGCTCAAAATGTTGCACATTCCCCAGGCTGAAGAACTGAATGTGCAACTTGCAAGGGAACTGGAGACAATGAAAATTGTGTCAGGTAAGTTGGGTGCTAAAAGCTTGTCTGGAGGGAATGAAGGTCCCATGTTTAGGATTTGCTCATCACAGGAAAAATGGAAAACCAAATGGCAGGGTAGGACCTTTCTTGGCCAAGCTTGGTGGCTCACGCCTGTAATCCCAGCACTTTGGGAGGCCGAGGTGGGTGGATCACAAGGTCAAGAGATCGAGACCATCCTGGTCAACAAAGTGAAACCCCATCTCTACTAAAAATACAAAAAATTAGCTGGGCATGGTGGCACGTGCCTGTAATCCCAGCTACTCAGGAGGCTGAGGCAGGAGAATTGCCTGAGCCCAGGAGGCAGAGGTTGCGGTGAGCCGAGATCGCGCCATTGCACTTCAGCCTGGGTAACAAGTGAAACTCCATCTCAAAAAAAAAAAAAAAAAACTATGATTTAGTGAAAAGAGTCCTTCAGAAACAGATTTCATCCACTGATTAACCCCCCCCCACACACACACACGGTTATACACTGGACTTAGGTGTCCATAAGAGTGAGAATCTGCATTATTAACACCGGCAATTGTTATTTTCTCAACAGGACAAGTTGACAAGGGGTTTCCCTGTACAGGCCGTCAAAGCCATTTGAGGGAAACACTTTGTAGCAAGATGATGATGTTTTCCATGAAAACAATAAAGTGACTAAGATCCATTAGCATGTTGTGCTTGGCTTCCGTGGGGATCCTCAGCGGCATGCCTGGACATGGGTCTCGGGATTGGGCTTTGCTCCAGAAAGCCTCTGAGAGGTTCTCTCCACCAGATCCGCCCCAGGGAGGCCAGTTCTGGGTGTGGCCGCCTCTGCCGCTGGCAGCTCTTGCCACTTTGTCTTTGTTCACACATTCTCCGGACAGCAGCGCTGAGAAGCAGGAGTCCCTGGGCTTGGAGACCAAGGCAGGGCCCCTTGGTGGGTGGCCCAGTTCGAAGCGGGGCAGTGAGCTCATGGAGCCGGGCAACGTGTTGCTGACACCATCCCGGAGGGTCTCAGGAATCTTTCTGGGGTCCACCGACCCCCGCCACACCTCACCAGACTGAATCCCCAGACCTGCAGGACCTGATCCCTGCCCATGCCATTTGATCCAGAATCCAGTGGGCAGAGAAGACCCAGTGCCCACCTCACGGTCTCAAGCGCCCTCCCCATCCAGCCGACCTGAACAGGAAAGTCTGCTCAGGGAGCCACTGAGGTCAGGACGGTCGGGCTCCTGCTCAGCTTGTGGCAGGCAGCCTCCTTCCCTGGGGCCACCTTGGACACCGCCACCAGCATTTTCCAGTGCCACTGTGGCCCCCCTGCTACAGAGTGCCCACGTTGCTGCTGCCCAGCCGGGCACGCCAATGCGCATGCGCAAGCGGCGTCAGACGCGAGCTCCCACTCGGGGCTCACGTCACAGTGACAGCCCCCGTGGCCTGGGGAACCACCATCTCAGTGGCTTGGCAGAGCAGTGGCCCTCCCTGGCAGTACCTGGGCGTTGGGTGATGGCCCCCCTCTCCCCGAGATTGTTGCCAGGGTCCTGAGATTTCAGGAGTTGAGCAGGGTGGGACCAGGCTGAGAAAAGCTGCAGCGGAGCTTCAGGGATGCCCAGGGCGATCCCCAAAAATCCCCACGATGCTTCAGGCCTGCTCAGGCGCTGTGGGGGGTGCATCTCCTTGAAAGCTGTCCCTGCTGGTATTTCCAGGTACCACCAGCCTGTGTGCGGGCTGCTCTCTCCCCGAGGGGCTTCCCGGGAGAGAGCAGAACCCCACAGCCTCAGGAGCTGCCTGCGACTGTTGGATATCTCTGTATGTCTTGCTTTCTTCGTGTGTGTGTGTGTGTCTGTATCTGTGTGTCTGCAGGGGTCCCTGGACTTCCAGACCAAGGCAGGGCCCCTTGGTGGGTGGCTCAGCTCGAAGTGGGGCAGTGAGCTCATGGAGCCACGGAATGTTCAGCTGTTGGAGGAACAGCAAGGAGGTCCCTGTGGCTGGAGCAGAGTGAGGATGGGGAGAGAGGAGGAGGGAAGGAAGACCTGTTGGGCAGGGCCCTGCAGGCCTTGGGGAGGTGAGGGAAGTTAAGCAGATTATCTTTTAATGTAAGTGTGATGGGAAATAAGGAAGCAAAGAAGAAACAATCCAATTTAAGTTTTTTTTTTTTTTTTTTGAGAAGAAGTCTCACTGTCACCCAGGTGGCAGTGCAGAGGCGTGATCTCGGCTCAGTGCAACCTCCGCCTCCCAGATTCAAGTGATTCTTGTGGCTCAGCCTCCCGAGTAGCTGGTATTATTGGCACTCACCACCATGCCCGGCTAACTTTTGTAATTGTAGTAGAGAAAAGATATCACCATGATGGCCAGGCAGGTCTGGAACTCCTGACCTCAAGTGGATCTACCTGCCTCTGCCTCCAATTTAGGTTTTAATGAAAAAATATTGGTCGGGGTTGCTGGCTCATGCCTGTAATCCAGCACTATGGGAGGCTGAGGCAGGTGGATCACCTGAGGTTGAGAGTTTGAGACCAGCCTGACCAAGATGGAGAAATCCTGTTACTATTAAATATACAAAATTAGCTGGGCATGGTCCCATGCCTGTAATCCCAGCCATTTGGGAGGGTGATGCAGGATAATCACTTGAACCTGGAAAGCGAAGTTTACAGTGAGCCAAGATCGTGCCACTGAACTCCAAACTGGGCAACAAGAGTAAAACAGTGTCTCAAAAAAAAAAAAATCATGGGCATGGTGGCAGGCACCTGTAGTCCCAGCTACTCAGAAGGCTGAGACAGCAGAATCGCTTGAACCTGGAAGGTGGAGGTTTCAGTTAGCTGAAATCACCCACTTCACTCCTGCCTGGGTGACAGAGCAAGATTCTTTCTCAAACAAAACAAAACCAAACAATTCTGGGCTCATGTGATCCTCCTACCTCAGCCTGGAAAATTGCTGGGGTTATAAGCACGTACCCCCATGCCCAGCCTGGGACAAGATCTTAATAAAAAGGGGTAACCAGTGTGAGAAGGAAGGTATTGGGGTAAGCACTTTCCAGACAGAGGGCACAGCCCATGCAAAGTCCCTGGGGCAGGACTGTTTCTGGTGGGTTGCAGGAAAACTGAGGAGGTCCTTGTGGCTTGATGAAAGTAAGGAGTGGGAGAGAGGAGAAGGTAAGGAGGATGAGTTGGACAGGGCCTGTGGGCCTTGGGGAGTTGGGGGATGTTAAGCAGTTTATCTTTTAATGTAAGTGTGATGGGAAATAAGGAAGCAAAGAAGAAACAATCCAATTTAAGTTTTTTTTTTTTTTTTGAGAAGAGTCTCACTGTCACCCAGGTGGCAGTGCAGAGGCGTGATCTCGGCTCAATGCAACCTCCGCCTCCCAGATTCAAGTGATTCTTGTGGCTCAGCCTCCCGAGTAGCTGGTATTATTGGCACCAACCACCATGCCCGGCTAACTTTTGTAATTGTAGTAGAGAAAAGATATCACCATGATGGCCAGGCAGGTCTGGAACTCCTGACCTCAAGTGGATCTACCTGCCTCTGCCTCCAATTTAGGTTTTAATGAAAAAATATTGGTCGGGGTTGCTGGCTCATGCCTGTAATCCAGCACTATGGGAGGCTGAGGCAGGTGGATCACCTGAGGTTGAGAGTTTGAGACCAGCCTGACCAAGATGGAGAAATCCCATTACTATTAAATATACAAAATTAGCTGGGCATGGTGGCCCATGCCTGTAATCCCAGCCATTTGGGAGGGTGATGCAGGATAATCACTTGAACCTGGAAAGCGAAGGTTGCAGTGAGCCAAGATCGTGCCACTGAACTCCAAACTGGGCAACAAGAGTAAAACAGTGTCTCAAAAAAAAAAAAAATCATGGGCATGGTGGCAGGCACCTGTAGTCCCAGCTACTCAGAAGGCTGAGGCAGCAGAATCACTTGAACCTGGAAGGTGGAGGTTTCAGTTAGCTGAAATCACCCACTTCACTCCTGCCTGAGTGACAGAGCAAGATTCTTTCTCAAACAAAACAAAACCAAACAATTCTGGGCTATTGTGATCCTCCTACCTCAGCCTGGAAAATTGCTGGGGTTATAAGCACGTACCCCCATGCCCAGCCTGGGACAAGATCTTAATAAAAAGGGGTAACCAGTGTGAGAAGGAAGGTATTGGGGTAAGCACTTTCCAGTGGGCACAGCCCATGCAAAGTCCCTGGGGCAGGACTGTTTCTGGTGGGTTGCAGGAAAACTGAGGAGGTCCTTGTGGCTTGATGAAAGTAAGGAGTGGGAGAGAGGAGGAGGTAAGGAGGATGAGTTGGACAGGGCCTGTGGGCCTTGGGGAGTTGGGGGATGTTAAGCAGTTTATCTTTTAATGTAAGTGTTATTGAAAATCAGGAAGCAGAAAATAAAGAGTCCAGTTTGAGTTTTTAAGTTTTTTTATTTTTGAGACAGGGTCTCACTCTGCAACCCAGGTGGGAGTGCAGTGGCATGATCTCAGCTCACTGCAACCTCTGCCTCCCAGACTCAAGTGACTCTTGTGGCTCAGCCTCCTGAGCAGCTGGTATTACAGGCACAGGTCACCATGCCTGGCTAATTTCTGTAATTGTAGTAGAGACAGGATTTCACCATAATGGCCAGGCTGGCCTGGAACTACAGACCTCTAGTGGATCAAACTGACTCAGTCTCCAATTTATGAAAAGATATTGGTCTGGGTTGGTGGCTCACGCCTGTAATCCCAGCACTTTGGGAGGCCGAGGCAAGTGGATCACCTGAGGTTGAAAATTTGAGACCAGACTGACCGAGATGAAAAAATCCAGTTTCTACTAAATATACAAAATTAGCTGGGCATGGTGGCTCATGCCTGTAATCCCAGCAATTTGGAAGGCTGAGGCAGTAGAATCGCTTGAACCTGAAAGGTGGAGGCTGCAGTGAGCCAAGATCCTGCCACTGAACTTGAACCTAGGCAATGAGAGTCAAACTCTGTCTGAAAACAAAACAAAACCTGTGCATCTGGGCATGGTGGCAGGCACCTGTAGTCCCAGTTACTCAGAAGGCTGAGGCAGCAGAATCACTTGAACCTGGAAGGTGGAGGTTTCAGTTGCCTGAAATCACCCACTGCACTCCTGCCTGGGTGACAGAGCAAGATTATGTCTCAAACAAAACAAAAAGCAAAAGAAAAGCAAACACTTCTGGGTTCATGTGATCCTCCTACCTCAGCCTTCAAAATTGCTGGGATTATAAACACAGGTCACCATGCCCAGCCTGGGCCAAGATCTTAATGGAATGGGGTAACCAGTGTGAGAAGGAAGGTATTTGGGGGTAAGCACTTTCCAGACAGAGGGCACAGCCCATGCAAAGGCCCTGGGGCAGGAGTGTGTGTGGCATGTTGGAGGAACAGCAAGGAGGTCCGTGTGGCTTGAGCAGAGCGAGGAGTGAGAGAGAGGGAGCAGGGAAGGACAACAGGATGAGCAGGGCCTGTGGGCCTTGGGAAGGTGGGGGAAGTTAAAAAGTTTATCTTTCAATGTAGATGTGATGGTAAATCAGGAAGCAGAAAATAAACTGTCCAATTTGAGTACTGGGTTTTGTTTTTTTTTGAGACGGAGTCTCACTCTGGCACCCAGAGGGAGTGCAGTGGCATGATCTCGGCTCACTGCAACCTCCGCCTTCCAGATTCAAGTTACCCTTCAAGCTCAGCCTCATGAGTAGCTGGTATTACAGGCACCTGCCACCATTCCCGGCTAATTTTTGGAATTGTAGTAGAGACAGGGTTTCACCACGATGACCAGGCTGGTCTGGAATTTCTGACCTCTAGTGGGTCAACCTGCCCCAGCCTCCAATTTACATTTTATTTAAAAGATATTGTTCTGGGCTGGTGGCTCATGCCTGTAATTCCAGCATTTTGTGTGGCCGAGGCAGGTGGATCACCTGAGGTTGGGAGTTCGAGACCAACCTGACTAAGATGGAGAAATCCCATTTCTACTAAATATACAAAATTAGCTGGGCATGGTGTCGCATGCCTGTAATCACAACCATTTGTGAGGCTGAGGCAGTAGAATTTCTTGAACATGGGAGGTGGAGGTAGCAGTGAGCCTAGATCCTGCCACTGAACACCAACCTGGGCAACAAGAGTAAAACCCTGTCTTAAAAATAAGAAAACACTACAGGTGGCAGGAACCTGTAGTCCCAGCTACTCAAAAGGCTAAGGCACAAGAATCGCTTAAATCTGGAAGGTGGAGGTTTCAGTGCAGAAATCACCCACTGCACTCCAGCCTGGGTGACACAGCAAGATTCTGTCTCAAACAAAACAAAACAAAACAAAACAAAACAAAACACTTCTGGGCCCATGCAATCCTTTTATTTCAGCCTGCAAAATTGCTGGGATTTTAAGCACATGCCACCATGCCCGCCTAATTTTTTTTATTTTAGTAGAGACAGTGTTTCACCATAATGGCCAGGCTGGTCAGGAACTCCTGATCTCAAGGGGATCAACCTGCCTCAGCCTCCAATTTAATTTTTAATAAAAAGGTATTTGTCGGGTTGGTTGCCTATGCCTGTAATCCCAGCATTTAAGGAGACTGAGGCAGGTGGATCACCTCAGCTTGGGAGTTCGAGACCACCCTGACCAAAATGAAGAAATCCAATTTCTATTAAGTGTACAAAATTAGCTACTGACAAATTCTCTCTTTCGGTAAAGATGAATGCACCTGCCTACCTGTCGGTAAACAATGCATGTAGGACGATCAAAGGCATAGCATTCCAGCTATAGAAACCACACCTGACAAGTTAGAAAAACTGACCTGCTCTGAGTCAATCCTAATCACAGACATTTATGGAAGTACATATAAAGTACATTTAATTTGTTACTTTTGGTATAACATGGCATCAATGGTCACAAAATGTAGTGGTCCCATAAAGTATGAATGAGACATAGGTAATTTTTCAAAAGCCTAACTTTTCAGTCACCATGTTCGATGGAGGAAACTTATTTTTCCTTAAGCAAAGACTCGATATGGTCTGGGGTTTGGATGTTGTTGTTGTTGTTGTTCTAGTTTTCCCAGAGAACAAGAGGAAAAAAAGAGAGCTTCGTTCCTGACAAAGGAAAACGTGAGATTGGAAGAAGTTACGCACTTTTCCACAGCCTTACTTTTGAGAAGATTTCTTTCTGAAAATTGTTTCCCTTATATCCTCATCGTATTTTCTTTTATCAGCCCTTGTATAGCAGGAAGGAGTTCCGAGAGAGAGAAGACAAAGACGGTCTGTGCTGCAAAGAAATCCTAGGCTGAAGATTGAAGATCTGAATGTGCAACTTGCAAGGAACTGGAGACCATGAAACTCCTGTCAGGTAAGTTGGATGCTAAAAGCTCCTGTGGAGGGGATGAGGGTTCCATCTTTATGATTTGCTCATCACAGCACACATGTAAAACCAAATAGCAGGGTAGGACCTTCCTTAAAATATGATTTAGTGGAAACAGTCCTTCAGAAACAGATTTCATCCACTGATTAACCTCCCCACACGGTTCCACTCTGGACTTAGGTGTCCCTAAGAGTGAGAATCTGCATTTTTAACACCGGGAATTAGTTTTCTCTCGACAGGACAGGTTGACAATGGATCTCCGTGCATAGGCCATCAAAGCAATTTGATGGAAACACTTGGTAGCAAGACGATGATGTTTTCTGTCAAAACAATAAAGTGACTAAGATCCTTTAGCATGTTGTGCTTGTCTTTCGTGGGAGTCCTCAGCGGCATGCCTGGACATCCGTCTCAGGATTTGGCTTCTCCCCAGAAAGCTTCTGAGAAGCTGTCTTCACCCAATCTGCCTCCAGGGCAGGCCAGATGCAGCTGTTGCCTCCTCTGCTGCAGGCTGCGCTCGCCACCGCTTTGTCTTTCTTCCCCATTCTCTGGACCGCAGTGATGAGAAGCAGGGGTCCCTGGGCTTGGAGAGCAAGGCAGGGCCCCTTGGTGGGTGGCCCAGGTCGAAGGGGGGGGCAGTGAGCTCAGGGAGCTGCGGAACGTTCGCCGGCACCCTCCCGGAGGGTCTCCGGTATCTTTCTGGGGTCCAGCGACCCCCGCCACAACTCACCAGACTGAATCTCCAGCCCCGTGGGACCCGATCCCTGCCCACGCCGTCCGATCCGGAATCTACTGGGGAGAGCAGTCCCGAATGCCCACCTCGAGGTCTGAAGCGCCCTCTTCCTTTAGGGGACCTGAAAAGGAAGGTCGGTTCAGGGAACCAGTGGAGTCAGGAAGGTCGGGTTCCTGCACTGCTAGTGGCAGGCAGCCTCCTTCCAGGGCCGCCTCGGACACCGCCGCCAGCATTTTCCCGCGCCGCTGCGGCCGGCTGGTGAGAGAGCGCGGACATTGCGGCTGGCCAGCCGGGCACGCCAATGCGCATGCGCAAGCGGCGGGTGTCAAGCGCGAGCGCCCACCCGGGCTCGCGTCACAGTGACCGCCCCCGTGGCCAGGGGAACCGCCGTCTCAGCGGCTTGGCAAGGCACGGGCCCTCCGTGGCAGTGCATCAGCGTTGGGCGACGGCCCCGCCTCTCCCGGGGATCAGCGCCAGGGTCCCGTGGTTTCAGGAGTCCGGCATGGCGGAGCCAGGCGGAGAAAAGCTGCAATGGAGCTTCAGGGATGCCCAGGGCGATCCCCAAGGATCCCCGCGATGCTTCAGGCCTGCTCAGTCGTCGTGGGGGTGCGTCTCCTTGAAAGCTGACCCTGCTGGGATTTCCAGGTACCGCCAGCCTGTGTGCCGCGGGGCTGCTCTCTCCCGAGGGGCTTCCCGGCAGAGAGCAGGACCCCGCAGCCTCAGGAGCTGTCCGCGACTGTCGGATGTCTCCGTGTGTCTTTCTTTCTGTTCGTGTGTGTGTGTCTGTGTGTGCGTGTATGTCTGTGTGTGTCTGTATATGTGTGTCCGTGTGTATCTTTCTGCGTGTTTACATTTGTGTGTGCGAGCCGTGTATGCTGGACGTTAAGTGTGGCCAGTGCCCTCCAGCAGGGTTTCTCTGTTGTCTGTGTACCTGCTGGTGCATGTGCCTCCTGGGTAGCTTAGGGGCTGTGGGCCCCCTTCTTTGTGTTGCTCCTGGTTTCTGAAGCCTTAGGGTTGTGCAGGTCTGGCTCCCACCCGCAGGCCTCCTAATCACCTGACCATTCTGAGGAGGTCACTCCTCCAGAAAGAAGACCAGCACAGCATGCTGAAAACCAAAATCTTCCATGGGCCCTTGGTCCTGCAGTACCTGTTGGGATGGTATTGTCCTCATGAGTCCTTCAGGGACTACACTGTTGGTAGGTTTTCTCCTCAGGATTCTTGTGAAGAAAACAGATTGTCATTCCTGTGTCAGAGTGAGCCTGAGATTCTGTATTGTGTGTAGGCCCTCAGGGGATGCCAGTGCTTATGGGTGGTCATTGATATTTCCAGGAGCAAGTCTCACTGTTGTTTTCTGGAAGTCATTATTGGAGATGTAGGGTCTGCATTTAAAGGCCTCTTCTGGATATAGGCTTCACTTTTCTTCCTAATTTCCTTGGTAAGATAATTCCAACACACTGATTGGCAAGATAGATGGAAACAGAGAGGTAGTTCCTAAATTGTCTTTTCTTGAATGACTCATTTAGTGGACTCTTTGCTTATGTAGGGACAGACAAAATGGTCTGCAGTTTGCCATGGATGAAATCACAGTGGGCTTGGTATCAGGAAGAACTGAAATGAAAATAAGGTAAGAAAACATTAATAGACATATAGTATCGTGTCATTGTGTTGAGACTGATTTGGTACCTACCCTAGCTTGGGAGTGATCCTTGATCTCAGCTGTCCAAGTAATTCTGGGGAGCAGTCCCTCTTTCTCTTCCAGTCTCTAAGGAACAGCGGTCTGCATGTGGGCATGGCACCATCTACACGGAGGCTCTGCTGTGATTGGTGGAGATTGTTAACATATTGGCTGCAAAATACTCAGGTACTTACGGTTCCTTTCAACATCTGTATGCCTTCTTTGAAGTGGTCAATGTAATCTGAACTATGGGATGTGAATTTTAGCTGAATGACTTTACAGGGATCCTCTCTGTGTTATGCTAAGTGGTTTTACCTTAAGTAGGACTTAGGAGCTGTGACACCTTTTCCTTCTGCTCTTCTGCTGCTGCTGAAGAATTCTCTCTTTCCGTAAAGATGAATGCACCTGCCTACCTGTGGGTAAACAATGTGTGTAGGATGATCCCAGGCATAGCCTTCCAGCTGTAGAAGCCACTCCTGACAAGTTAGGAAAACGGACACTCTCTGAGTCAATCCCAATCACGGACATTTATGAAAGTATATAGAAAGTACATTTAATTTGTTACTCTTCATTTCCCATGGCATCAATGGTCACAAAACGTAGTGGTCCCATAATGTATGAATGAGACATAGGTAATTTTTCAAGAGCCTAACTTACGTCACCATGTTTGATGGAGGAAACTTACTTTTCCTTAAGCAAAGACTCGATATGGTCTGGGGCTGGATGTTGTTGTCATTGTTGTTGTTGTTCTCGTTTTCCCAGAGAACCAGAGGAGGAAATCAGAGCTTCTCCTGAGGGAGAAAAACGTGAGGTTGGAAGAAGTTACACACCTTTTCACAGCCTTACCTGTGAGAAGTTTTCATTCAGAAAATTACTTCCCTTATATCCTTCTCCTGTATTCTTTTATCAGCCCTTGTATGGCAGGAAGGAGTTTCTAGAGAGAGAAGGGAAAGACGGTCTGCTTTGCAAAGGAAGCCACAGTCTGAAGACTGGATATCTGAATGTGCAGCTTGCAAGGCAACTGAAGACCATGAAACTCCTGTCGGGTAAGTTGGATGCTCAAAGCTCCTGTGGAGGGATGAGGGTTCCATCTTTATGATTTGATCATCACACCACACATATAAAACCAAATGGCAGGGTAGGACCTTCCTTAAAATATGATTTAGTGGAAACAGTCCTTCAGAAACAGATTTCCTCACTGATTAACCTCCCCCACACTGTTCCACTCTGGACTTAGGTGTCCCTAAGAGTGAGAATCTGCATTTTTAACACCGGGAATTAGTTTTCTCTCGACAGGACAAGTTGACAATGGGTCTCCGTGCATAGGCCATCAAAGCAATTTGATGGAAACACTTGGTAGCAAGAAGATGATGTTTTCTGCCAAAACAATAAAGTGACTAAGATCCGTTAGCATGTTGTGCTTGTCGTTCATGGGAGTCCTCAGCGGCATGCCTGCACATCCGTCTCGGGATTTGGCTTTGCCCCAGAAAGCTTCTGAGAAGCTGTCTCCACCAGATCTGCCCCCAAGGGAGGCCAGATGCAGCTGTTGCCTCCTCTGCTGCAGGCTGCGCTCGCCACCGCTTTGTCTTCCACCCCCCATTCTCTGGACGCAGTGATGAGAAACAGGGGTCCTTGGGCTTGTAGAGCAAGGCAGGGCCCCTTGGTGGGTGGCCCAGGTCGAAGGCGGGTGGTGTCAGTGAGCTCAGGGAGCTGCGGAACGTTCGCCTGCACCCTCCCGGAGGGTCTCCGGTATCTTTCTGGGTTCCAGCAATTCCCGCCACAACTCACCAGACTGAATCTCCAGCCCGTGGGACCCGATCCCTGCCCAGGCCGTCTGATCCGGAATCTACTGGGGAGAGCAGTCCCGAATGCCCTCATCGAGGTCTGAAGCGCCCTTCCACTTTAGGGGAGGGGAAAAGGAAGGTCGGTTCAGGGAGTCAGTGGAGTCAGGACGGTCCGGCTCCTGCACTGCTAGTGGCAGGCAGCCTCCTTCCCAGGGGCCGCCTCGGACACCGCCGCCAGCATTTTCCTGCGCCGCTGCGGCCGGCCGGTGACGGAACGCGGACATTGCTGCTGGCCAGCCGGGCACGCCAGTGCGCATGCGCAAGCGGCGGGTGACAAGCGCGAGCGCCCACCCGGGGCTCGCGTCACAGTGACCGCCCCCGTGGCCAGGGTAACCGCCGTCTCAGCGGCTTGGCAAGGCACGGGCCCTCCGTGGCAGTGCATCGGCTTTGGTCGATGGCCCCGCTTCTCCTAGGGATCATCGCCAGGGTCCCGCGGTTTCAGGAGTGGGGCATGGCGGTGCCAGGTGGAGAAAAGCTGCAATGGAGCTTCAGGGATGCCCAGGGCGATCTCCAAGGATCCCCGCGATGCTTCAGGCCTGCTCAGATGCCGTGGGGGTGCGTCTCCTTGAGAGCTGACCCTGCTGGGATTTCCAGGTACCGCCAGCCTGTGTGTCGCGGGGCTGCTCTCTCCCGAGGGGCTTCCTGGCAGAGAGCAGGACCCCGCAGCCTCAGGAGCTGTCTGGGACTGTTGGATGTCTCCGTGTGTCTTTCCTTCTGTTCGTGTGTGTCTGTGTGTGCGTGTATGTCTTTGTGTGTCTGTATATGTGTGTCCGTGTGTGTCTTTCTGCGTGTGGAGCGCTCTGTATATGTGTATTAGGTCCACTTGGTCCAGCTCTGCATTCAAGTCCAGCATATCCTTGTTAATTTTCTGTCTCATTGATCTGTCTAATATTGACAGTGGAGTGTTGAAGTTTCCCACTATTATTTTGTGGGAGTCTAAATCTCGTTTTCGGTCATTAAGAACTTGCTTTATGTATCTGGGTGCTCCTGTGTTGGGGGCGTATATATTTAGGATACTTACCTCTTCCTGTTGGATTGATCCTTTTACCATTATGTAGTGTCCTTCTTTGTCTCTTTTGATCTTTGTTGGTTTGAAGTCCATTTTATCAGAGACTAATATTGCAACCCCTGCTTTTTTTTGTTCTCCATTTGCTTGGTAAATCTTCTTCCATCCCTTTGTTTTTTGTCTATGTGTGTCTTTGTATGTGAGATGGGTTTCCTGTGTACAGCACACCGATGGGTTCTGACTTTTTATCCAGTTTGCCAGTCTTTGTCTTTTGATTGGGGCATTTAGGCCATTTACATTCAACGTTAATATGGTTATGTGTGGATTTGATTCTGCCATTTTGTTACTGGCTGGTTTTCTTTCCCATTAGTTGACTTATTTTCTTCATTGCATTTTTGGTCTTTGCCAACTGGTTTACTTTTGCAGTGACTGGTACTTGTTCCTTTCCATGCTTAGTGTTTCTTTCAGGAGCTCTTGTACGGCAGGTCTGGTGTCGACAAAATCTCTCAATAATTGCTTGCCTGTAAAGGATTTTATTTCTCTTTCACTTATGAAGCTTAGTTTGACTGGATATGAGATTGTGGGTTGAAGGTTTTTTTCTTTAAGGTTGTTGAATATTGGCCCCCACTCTCTTCTGGTTTGTAGGGTTTCTGCAGAGAGATCTGCTGTGAGTCTGATTGGCTTCCCTCTGTGGGTGACCTGGCCTTTCTCTCTGGCTGCCCTTAGCATTTTTTCCTTCATTTTGACCTTGGTGAAGCAGGCAATTATGTGCCTTGGGTTTGCTCTTCTTGAGGAATATCTTTGTGGAGTTCTCTGTATTTCTTGAATTTGAAATTCGGACTGCCTTGCTAGGCTTGGGAAGTTCTCCTGGATAATATCCTGGAACATGTTTTCCAGCTTGGATTCATTCTCCCCCTCATATTCAGGTAAACTGATGAAGTGCAGATTAGGTCTTTTCACATAATCCTATACTTCTTGGAGGCTTTGCTCATTTCTTTTCACTGTTTTTTATCTTGTCTTGCCTTCTCTTTTTATTTCATTGAGTTGATCTTCAATCTCTGATATCCTTTCTTCTCCTTGATCAGTCTGGCTACTAAAATTTGTGTTTGCTTCATGTAGTTCTTGTGCTGTGTTTTTTAACTCCATCATATCATTTATGTTCTTCTCTATGCTGGTTATTCCAATTAGCATTTTGTCTAACTTTTTTTTCAAGGTTTTTGGTTTCTTTGCATTGAGTTAGAACATGTTCCTTTAGCTCAGAAATGTTTGTTATTAGCCACCTTCTGAAGGCTGTATCTGTCCATTTGTCGCACTCCTCGGACAAGTTGTGATCCTGTGTTGTTGAGGAGTTGTGATGCCTTGAAGGGGAAGAGGTGTTCTGGTCTTTATGGTTTCATCTTTTTTTGTGCTGTTTCTTTCCCATCTTTGTGGATTTACCTGGCTGTGGTGTCAAGAAGCTGCTTGATGAGGTTGCTTGTCTGCCCAAAAAGGCCAGGTTTCTGTAGTTCTCTAACATCACATTCCTATATAAATTATGCTGTGCAGTGTCCAGGCACTGCCACTCCTCCAGAGAGAATTCTATGGCCACATCCCTAAATGTCAATGGTTCCATTTCTAGGCTTCCAAGGGATCCTGGCATCTTAGCTGTGGATCTCCAATACCTGCAGGTCACAGGGCCACACAAGCTAGGCATCTAGAAAAACAGGACACAGAGAAGCAAAGACGAGACCCACAGCTGCGGCTACATGGAAAGACAAAGGCCTATTTATTTATTTTTGAGATGGAGTCTCACTTTGTTGCCCAGGCTGGAGTGCAGTGGTGCCATCTTGCCATCTATAACCTGTGCTTCCCCAGTTAGAGCGATTTTGGTGCCTCAGCCTCCTGAGTAACTGGGATTACGTGCATGTGCCACCTCGCCTGGGTAAATTTTTTTTGTATTTTTAGTAGAGATGGGGTTTCCCCATGTTGGCTGGGTTGATCTCAAACTCCTGGCCTCAAGTGATCTGCCTGCCTTGGCCTTGCAAAGTGCTGGGATTACAGGCGTGAGACACTGCACCTGCCAGATTTTATTTCTTTTAGGTATATACTTAGAAATGGGAATGAAGTTTCACATGGTACTTCTATTTTTAATTTTTTGAGGAGCCTTCATCCTTTTTTCCATAATGTCTGGATCAATGTACATTTCCAACAACAGTGTATGAGGTTTCCTTTTCTCCACAGTCACCAACATTTGTGATCTCTTGTGTCTTTGTCTTTGATGATAGCCATTCTCACAGTATGAGGTGATATCTCATGATTTGATATCTCATTGTGGTATCTCTGTAAATGTGAGGCGATGTCTCATTGAGGTTTGATGTGCATTTCCCTGATGATTAATTATGTTGAGCACCTTTTCTTTTTTTTTTTTTTTGAGACGGAGTTTCACTCTTGTTACCCAGGCTGGAGTGCAATGGTGCGATCTCGGCTCACTGCAACCTCCGCCTCCTGGGTTCAGGCAATTCTCCTGCCTCAGCCTCCTGAGTAGCTGGGATTATAGGCACATGCCACCGTGCCCAGCTAATTTTTTGCATTTTTAGTAGAGATGGGGTTTCACCATGTTGACCAGGATGGTCTCGATCTCTTGACCTCGTGATCCACCCACCTCGGCCTCCCAAAGTGCTGGTATTACAGGCTTGAGCTAACGTTGGGATGATTTTATTTTTCCTTCACTTATGAAGCTCAGTTTGGCTGGATATGAAATTCTGGGTTGAAAGTTCTTTTCTTTAAGGATGTTGAATATTGGCCCCACTCTCTTCTGGCTTGTAGAGTCTCTGCCGAGAGATCTGCTGTGAGTCTGATGGGCTTCCCTTTGTGGGTGACCTGGCCTTTCTCTCTGGCTGCCCTTAGTATTTTCTCCTTCGTTTCAACCCTGGTGAATCTGACGATTATGTGCCTTGGGGTTGCTCTTCTTGCAGAGTATCTTTGTGGTGTTCTCTGTATTTCCTGGAGTTGAGTATTGACCTGTCTTGCTAGGTTGGGAAATTTTCCTGGATAATATCCTGAAGAGTGTTTTCCAGCTTGGATTCATTCTCTTCGTCACATTCTGGTACACCTATCAAACGTAGGTTGGGTCTCTTCACATAGTCCCACATTTCTTGGAGATTTTGTTCATTCCTTTTGTGCTTTTTCTTTAATCTTGGTTTCTCATTTTATTTCATTGAGTTGATCTTCAACTTCTGATATTCTTTCTTCTGCTTGGTCAATTCGGCTGTTGAAACTTGTGCATGCTTGCGAAGTTCTCGTGTTGTGTTTTCAGCTCCTTCAATTCATTCATATTCCTCTCTAAGTTGTCCATTCTTGTTATCAATTCCTCGAATCTTTTTCAAATCTTTTTCAAGGTTCTTAGTATCAGTGCAATCAGAAAAAATAATTGATAGAATTTAATTTTTTTTGAATTTGAAAATACATACTGTTTTTTACTTTTGATTTAACATGCTCTGTCCTGGAGAATGTTTTGTGTATTCTGGAGAATGTTTTGTGTATTCTTAGAAGAATGTGTATTTTCATATTGCTGGATGGGATATTATATGTATATTTAGTCTGGAATGTTATAGGAGTGCACTGTTTTCTTTATTTTGCACTTGAATGAGGTATCCAATTTAAGGAGGGTACTAACATTGTCTTTTATTGTATTTCTTTATATTTCTCCTTCCAGTTCTGTTAATGTTTGCTTTTTATAATTAGGTATTCCAGTGTTGGGTGCATATATCTATTTAAGTTTTCTATCCTCTGGGCAAATTAATCTCTCTATTATTATATAATTAATTCATTTGTCTCTTGTGACAGATTTTGTCTGACAGTCTGTTTTGTCTAATGAAAGTATGACTACCCCTGCCTGCACTATTTTTATTTTTTTTTTTTTTTTTTTTTTTTTTTTTTTTTTTTTTTTTTTTTTTTTTTTTTTTTTTTTTTTTTTTTTTTTTTTTTTTTTTTTTTTTTTTTTTTTTTTTTTTTTTTTTTTTTTTTTTTTTTTTTTTTTTTTTTTTTTTTTTTTTTTTTTTTTTTTTTTTTTTTTTTTTTTTTTTTTTTTTTTTTTTTTTTTTTTTTTTTTTTTTTTTTTTTTTTTTTTTTTTTTTTTTTTTTTTTTTTTTTTTTTTTTTTTTTTTTTTTTTTTTTTTTTTTTTTTTTTTTTTTTTTTTTTTTTTTTTTTTTTTTTTTTTTTTTTTTTTTTTTTTTTTTTTTTTTTTTTTTTTTTTTTTTTTTTTTTTTTTTTTTTTTTTTTTTTTTTTTTTTTTTTTTTTTTTTTTTTTTTTTTTTTTTTTTTTTTTTTTTTTTTTTTTTTTTTTTTTTTTTTTTTTTTTTTTTTTTTTTTTTTTTTTTTTTTTTTTTTTTTTTTTTTTTTTTTTTTTTTTTTTTTTTTTTTTTTTTTTTTTTTTTTTTTTTTTTTTTTTTTTTTTTTTTTTTTTTTTTTTTTTTTTTTTTTTTTTTTTTTTTTTTTTTTTTTTTTTTTTTTTTTTTTTTTTTTTTTTTTTTTTTTTTTTTTTTTTTTTTTTTTTTTTTTTTTTTTTTTTTTTTTTTTTTTTTTTTTTTTTTTTTTTTTTTTTTTTTTTTTTTTTTTTTTTTTTTTTTTTTTTTTTTTTTTTTTTTTTTTTTTTTTTTTTTTTTTTTTTTTTTTTTTTTTTTTTTTTTTTTTTTTTTTTTTTTTTTTTTTTTTTTTTTTTTTTTTTTTTTTTTTTTTTTTTTTTTTTTTTTTTTTTTTTTTTTTTTTTTTTTTTTTTTTTTTTTTTTTTTTTTTTTTTTTTTTTTTTTTTTTTTTTTTTTTTTTTTTTTTTTTTTTTTTTTTTTTTTTTTTTTTTTTTTTTTTTTTTTTTTTTTTTTTTTTTTTTTTTTTTTTTTTTTTTTTTTTTTTTTTTTTTTTTTTTTTTTTTTTTTTTTTTTTTTTTTTTTTTTTTTTTTTTTTTTTTTTTTTTTTTTTTTTTTTTTTTTTTTTTTTTTTTTTTTTTTTTTTTTTTTTTTTTTTTTTTTTTTTTTTTTTTTTTTTTTTTTTTTTTTTTTTTTTTTTTTTTTTTTTTTTTTTTTTTTTTTTTTTTTTTTTTTTTTTTTTTTTTTTTTTTTTTTTTTTTTTTTTTTTTTTTTTTTTTTTTTTTTTTTTTTTTTTTTTTTTTTTTTTTTTTTTTTTTTTTTTTTTTTTTTTTTTTTTTTTTTTTTTTTTTTTTTTTTTTTTTTTTTTTTTTTTTTTTTTTTTTTTCCTGTAAATCTGTTTGAGTTCTTTGTAAATTCTGGATATCAGCCCTTTGTCAGATGTGTAAACTGCAAAGATTTTTTCCCATTCTGATGGTTGCCGATTCACTCTAGTGACTGTCTTTTGCCGTGCAGAAGCTGTGGAGTTTGATTAGGTCCCATTTGTCTATTTTGGCTTTTGTTGCCAATGCTTTTGGTGTTTTGGTCATGAAGTCCTTGCCTACTCCTATGTCCTGAATGGTTTTGCCTAGATTTTCTTCTAGGGTTTTTATGGTGTCAGGTCTTACGTTTAAGTCTTTAATCCATCTGGAGTTAATTTTAGTGTAAGGTGTCAGGAAGGGGTCCAGTTTCTGCTTTCTGCACATGGCTAGCCAGTTTTCCCAACACCATTTATTAAATAGGGAATCCTTTCCCATTGCCTGTTTTTGTCTGGTTTATCAAAGATAATATGGTTGTAGATATTTTGTGTTGCCTCCGATGCTTCTGTTCTGTTCCATTGGTCTATATCTCTGTTTTGGTACCAGTACCATGCTGTTTTGATTACTGTAGCCTTGTAGTATAGTTTGAAGTCTGGTAGCGTGATGCCTCCCGCTGTGTTCTTTTTGCTTAGAATTGACTTGGCTATGCGGGCTCTTTTTGGTTCCATATGAAATTCATGGTGGTTTTTTCCAGTTCTGTGAAGAAATTCAATGGTAGTTTGATGGGGATAGCATTGATTGTGTAAATTACTTTGGGCAGTATAGCCATTTTCACGATATTGATTCTTCCTAACCACGAACATGGAATGTTTCTCCATCTGTTTGTGTCCTCTTATTTCGTTGAGCAGTTGTTTGTAGTTTTCCTTAAAGAGGTCCCTTACATTCCTAGTGAGTTGTATTCCTAGGTATTTTATTTTCTTTGTAGCAATTGTGAATGGCAGTTCGTTCTTGATTTGGTTCTCTTTAAGTCTGTTATTGGTGTATAGGAATGCTTGTGATTTTTGAACATTGATTTTATATCCTGAGACTTTGCTGAAGTTGCTTATGAGTTTCAGGAGCTTTTGGGCTGAGGTCATGGGGTCTTCTAGGTATACTATCATGTCGTCTGCAAATAGAGACAATTTGGCTTCCACCTTTCCTATTTGAATACCCTTTATTTCTTTTTCTTGCCTGATTGCTCTGGCTAGAACTTCCAGTACTATGTTGAATAGAAGTGGTGAGAGAGGCATCCGTGCATAGGCCATCAAAGCAATTTGATGGAAACACTTGGTAGCAAGAAGATGATGTTTTCTGTCAAAACAATAAAGTGACTAAGATCCGTTAGCATGTTGTGCTTGTCGTTCATGGGAGTCCTCAGCGGCATGCCTGGACATCCGTCTCGGGATTTGGCTTTGCCCCAGAAAGCTTCTGAGAAGCTGTCTCCACCAGATCTGCCCCCAAGGGAGGCCAGATGCAGCTGTTGCCTCCTCTGCTGCAGGCTGCGCTCGCCACCGCTTTGTCTTCCATCCCCGCCCCCATTCTCTGGACCGCAGTGATGAGAAACAGGGGTCCTTGGGCTTGTAGAGAAAGGCAGGGTCCCTTGGTGGGTGGCCCAGGTCGAATGCGGTGGGCGGGGGTCAGTGAGCTCAAGGAGCTGCGGAACCTTCGCCTGCACCCTCCCAGAGGGTCTCCGGTATCTTTCTGGGGTCCAGCGACCCCCGCCACAACTCACCAGACTGAATCTCCAGCCCCGTGGGACCCGATCCCTGCCCACGCCTTCTGATCCGGAATCTACTGGGGAGAGCAGTCCCGAATGCCCTCATCGAGGTCTGAAGCGCCCTCCCACTTTAGGGGAGGGGAAAAGGAAGGTCGGTTCAGGAGCCAGTGGAGTCAGGACGGTCGGCTCCTGCACTGCTAGTGGCAGGCAGCCTCCTTCCCAGGGGCCGCCTCGGACACCGCCGCCAGCATTTTCCTGCGCCGCTGCGGCCGGCCGGTGACGGAGCGCGGACATTGCTGCTGGCCAGCCGGGCACGCCAGTGCGCATGCGCAAGCGGCAGGTGACAAGCGCGAGCGCCCACCCGGGGCTCGCGTCACAGTGACCGCCCCCGTGGCCAGGGTAACCGCCGTCTCAGCGGCTTGGCAAGGCACGGGCCCTCCGTGGCAGTGCATCGGCGTTGGTCGATGGCCCCGCCTCTCCTAGGGATCAGCGCCAGGGTCCCGCGGTTTCAGGAGTGGGGCATGGCGGAGCCAGGTGGAGAAAAGCTGCAATGGAGCTTCAGGGATGCCCAGGGCGATCTCCAAGGATCCCCGCGATGCTTCAGGCCTGCTCAGATGCCGTGGGGGTGCGTCTCCTTGAGAGCTGACCCTGCTGGGATTTCCAGGTACCGCCAGCCTGTGTGTCGCGGGCTGCTCTCTCCCCGAGGGGCTTCCCGGCAGAGAGCAGGACCCCACAGCCTCAGGAGCTGTCTGGGACTGTTCGATGTCTCCGTGTGTCTTTCCTTCTGTTCGTGTGTGTCTGTGTGTGCGTGTATGTCTTTGTGTGTCTGTATATGTGTGTCCGTGTGTGTCTTTCTGCGTGTGGAGCGCTCTGTATATGTGTATTAGGTCCACTTGGTCCAGCTCTGCATTCAAGTCCAGCATATCCTTGTTAATTTTCTGTCTCATTGATCTGTCTAATATTGACAGTGGAGTGTTGAAGTTTCCCACTATTATTTTGTGGGAGTCTAAATCTCGTTTTCGGTCATTAAGAACTTGCTTTATGTATCTGGGTGCTCCTGTGTTGAGGGCGTATATATTTAGGATACTTACCTCTTCCTGTTGGATTGATCCTTTTACCATTATGTAGTGTACTTCTTTGTCTCTTTTGATCTTTGTTGGTTTGAAGTCCATTTTATCAGAGACTAATATTGCAACCCCTGCTTTTTTTTTTTTGTTCTCCATTTGCTTGGTAAATCTTCTTCCATCCCTTTGTTTTCTGTCTATGTGTGTCTTTGTATGTGAGATGGGTTTCCTGAATACAGCACACTGATAGGTTCTGACTTTTTATCCAGTTTGCCAGTCTTTGTCTTATGATTGGGGCATTTAGGCCATTTACATTCAACGTTAATATGGTTATGTGTGGATTTGATTCTGCCATTTTGTTACTGGCTGGTTTTCTTTCCCATTTGTTGACTTATTTTCTTCATTGCATTTTTGGTCTTTGCCAACTGGTTTACTTTTGCAGTGACTGGTACTTGTTCCTTTCCATGCTTAGTGTTTCTTTCAGGAGCTCTTGTAGGGCAGGTCTGGTGTTGACAAAATCTCTCAATAATTGCTTGCCTGTAAAGGATTTTATTTCTCTTTCACTTATGAAGCTTAGTTTGACTGCATATGAGATTGTGGGTTGAAGGTTTTTTTCTTTAAGGTTGTTGAATATTGGCCCCCACTCTCTTCCAGTTTGTAGGGTTTCTGCAGAGAGATCTGCTGTGAGTCTGATTGGCTTCCCTCTGTGGGTGACCTGGCCTTTCTCTCTGGCTGCCCTTAGCATTTTTTCCTTCATTTTGACCTTGGTGAAGCAGGCAATTATGTGCCTTGGGTTTGCTCTTCTTGAGGAATATCTTTGTGGAGTTCTCTGTATTTCTTGAATTTGAAATTCAGACTGTCTTGCTAGGCTTGGGAAGGTCTCCTGGATAATATCCTGGAACATGTTTTCCAGCTTGGATTCATTCTCCCCCTCATATTCAGGTAAACTGATGAAGTGCAGATTAGGTCTTTTCACATAATCCTATACTTCTTGGAGGCTTTGCTCATTTCTTTTCACTGTTTTTTATCTTGTCTTGCCTTCTCTTTTTATTTCATTGAGTTGATCTTCAATCTCTGATATCCTTTCTTCTCCTTGATCAGTCTGGCTAGTGGTCTGTCTATTTTGTTGATCTTTTGAAAACCAGCTCTTAGATTTATTGATTTTTGAAGGGTTTTTCTTGTCTCTATCTCCTTCAATTCTGCTCTGATCTTAGTTATTTCTTGTCTTCGGCTAGGTTTTGAGCTTTTTGATCTTGCTCCTCTAGCTCTTTCAATTTTGATGATAGGTGTTAATTCTCACCAGACTGAATCTCCAGCCCGTGGGACCCGATCCCTGCCCACGCCATCTGATCCGGAATCTACTGGGAGAGCAGTCCCGAATGCCTCATCGAGGTCTGAAGCGCCCTCCCACTTTAGGGGAGGGAAAAGGAAGGTCGGTTCAGGAGCCAGTGGAGTCAGGACGGTCCGGCTCCTGCACTGCTAGTGGCAGGCAGCCTCCTTCCCAGGGGCCGCCTCGGACACCGCCGCCAGCATTTTCCTGCGCCGCTGCAGCCGGCCGGTGACGGAGCGCGGACATTGCTGCTGGCCAGCCGGGCACGCCAGCATGCGCAAGCGGCGGGTGACAAGCGCGGCGCCCACCGGCTCGCGTCACAGTGACCGCCCCGTGGCCAGGGTAACCGCCGTCTCAGCGGCTTGGAAAGGCCCTCCGTGGCAGTGCATCGGCGTTGGTCCATGGCCCCGCCTCCTAGGGATCATCGCCAGGGTCCCGCGGTTTCAGGAGTGGGGCATGGCGGAGCCAGGTGGAGAAAAGCTGCAATGGAGCTTCAGGGATGCCCAGGGCGATCTCCAAGGATCCCGCGATGCTTCAGGCCTGCTCAGATGCCGTGGGGTGCGTCTCCTTGAGAGCTGACCCTGCTGGGATTTCCAGGTACCGCCAGCCTGTGTGTCGCGGGCTGCTCTCTCCCGAGGGGCTTCCGGCAGAGAGCAGGACCCCGCAGCCTCAGGAGCTGTCTGGGACTGTTGGATGTCTCCGTGTGTCTTTCCTTCTGTTCGTGTGTGTCTGTGTGTGCGTGTATGTCTTTGTGTGTCTGTATATGTGTGTCCGTGTGTGTCTTTCTGCGTGTGGAGCGCTCTGTATATGTGTGTCCGTGTGTGTCTTTCTGCGTGTGGAGCGCTCTGTATATGTGTGTCCGTGTGTGTCTTTCTGCGTGTGGAGCGCTCTGTATATGTGTGTCCGTGTGTGTCTTTCTGCGTGTGGAGCGCTCTGTATATGTGTGTCCGTGTGTGTCTTTCTGCGTGTGGAGCGCTCTGTATATGTGTGTCCGTGTGTGTCTTTCTGCGTGTGGAGCGCTCTGTATATGTGTGTCCGTGTGTGTCTTTCTGCGTGTGGAGCGCTCTGTATATGTGTGTCCGTGTGTGTCTTTCTGCGTGTGGAGCGCTCTGTATATGTGTGTCCGTGTGTGTCTTTCTGCGTGTGGAGCGCTCTGTATATGTGTGTCCGTGTGTGTCTTTCTGCGTGTGGAGCGCTCTGTATATGTGTATTAGGTCCACTTGGTCCAGCTCTGCATTCAAGTCCAGCATATCCTTGTTAATTTTCTGTCTCATTGATCTGTCTAATATTGACAGTGGAGTGTTGAAGTTTCCCACTATTATTTTGTGGGAGTCTAAATCTCGTTTTCGGTCATTAAGAACTTGCTTTATGTATCTGGGTGCTCCTGTGTTGAGGGCGTGTATATTTAGGATACTTACCTCTTCCTGTTGGATTGATCCTTTTACCATTATGTAGTGTCCTTCTTTGTCTCTTTTGATCTTTGTTGGTTTGAAGTCCATTTTATCAGAGACTAATATTGCAACCCCTGCTTTTTTTGTTCTCCATTTGCTTGGTAAATCTTCTTCCATCCCTTTGTTTTTGTCTATGTGTGTCTTTGTATGTGAGATGGGTTTCCTGAATACAGCACACTGATGGGTTCTGACTTTTATCCAGTTTGCCAGTCTTTGTCTTTTGATTGGGGCATTTAGGCCATTTACATTCAATGTTAATATTGTTATGAGCGATTTTGGTGCCTCAGCCTCCTGAGTAGCTGGGATTATAGGCACATGCCACCATGCCCAGCTAATTTTTGCATTTTTAGTAGAGATGGGGTTTCCCATGTTGGCTGGGTTGATCTCAAACTCCTGGCCTCAAGTGATCTGCCTGCCTTGGCCTCGCAAAGTGCTGGGATTACAGGCGTGAGACACTGCACCTGCCAGATTTTATTTCTTTTAGGTATATACTTAGAAATGGGAATGAAGTTTCACATGGTACTTCTATTTTTAATTTTTGAGGAGCCTTCATCCTTTTTCCATAATGTCTGGATCAATGTACATTCCAACAACAGTGTATGAGGTTTCCTTTTCTCCACAGTCACCAACATTTGTGATCTCTTGTGTCTTTGTCTTTGATGATAGCCATTCTCACAGTATGAGGTGATATCTCATGATTTGATATCTCATTGTGGTATCTCTGTAAATGTGAGGCGATGTCTCATTGAGGTTTGATGTGCATTTCCTGATGATTAATTATGTTGAGCACCTTTTTTTTTTTTTGAGATGGAGTCTCACTTTGTTGCCCAGGCTGGAGTGCAGTGGTGCCATCTTGGCTCATTATAACCTGTGCTTCCCCAGTTAGAGCGATTTTGGTGCCTCAGCCTCCTGAGTAGCTGGGATTACAGGCGTGAGACACTGCACCTGCCAGATTTTATTTCTTTTAGGTATATACTTAGAAATGGGAATGAAGTTTCACATGGTACTTCTATTTTTAATTTTTGAGGAGCCTTCATCCTTTTTCCATAATGTCTGGATCAATGTACATTTCCAACAACAGTGTATGAGGTTTCCTTTTCTCCACAGTCACCAACATTTGTGATCTCTTGTGTCTTTGTCTTTGATGATAGCCATTCTCACAGTATGAGGTGATATCTCATGATTTGATATCTCATTGTGGTATCTCTGTAAATGTGAGGCGATGTCTCATTGAGGTTTGATGTGCATTTCCTGATGATTAATTATGTTGAGCACCTTTTTTTTTTTTTGAGATGGAGTCTCACTTTGTTGCCCAGGCTGGAGTGCAGTGGTGCCATCTTGGCTCATTATAACCTGTGCTTCCCCAGTTAGAGCGATTTTGGTGCCTCAGCCTCCTGAGTAGCTGGGATTACAGGCGTGAGACACTGCACCTGCCAGATTTTATTTCTTTTAGGTATATACTTAGAAATGGGAATGAAGTTTCACATGGTACTTCTATTTTTAATTTTTGAGGAGCCTTCATCCTTTTTCCATAATGTCTGGATCAATGTACATTCCAACAACAGTGTATGAGGTTTCCTTTTCTCCACAGTCACCAACATTTGTGATCTCTTGTGTCTTTGTCTTTTGATTGGGGCATTTAGGCCATTTACATTCAACATTAATATGGTTATGTGTGGATTTGATTCTGCCATTTTGTTACTGGATGGTTTTCTTTCCCATTAGTTGACTTATTTTCTTCATTGCATTTTTGGTCTTTGCCAACTGGTTTACTTTTGCAGTGACTGGTACTTGTTCCTTTCCATGCTTAGTGTTTCTTTCAGGAGCTCTTGTACGGCAGGTCTGGTGTTGACAAAATCTCTCAATAATTGCTGGTCTGTAAAGGATTTTATTTCTCCTTCACTTATGAAGCTTAGTTTGACTGGATATGAGATTGTGGGTTGAAAGTTTTTTTCTTTAAGGTTGTTGAATATTGGCCCCCACTCTCTTCTGGTTTGTAGGGTTTCTGCAGAGAGATCTGCTGTGGGTCTGATTGGCTTCCCTCTGTGGGTGACCTGGCCTTTCTCTCTGGCTGCCCTTAGCATTTTTTCCTTCATTTTGACCTTGGTGAAGCAGGCAATTATGTGCCTTGGGTTTGCTCTTCTTGAGGAATATCTTTGTGGAGTTCTCTGTATTTCTTGAATTTGAAATTCGGACTGCCTTGCTAGGCTTGGGAAGTTCTCCTGGATAATATCCTGGAACATGTTTTCCAGCTTGGATTCATTCTCCCCATCATATTCAGGTACACCGATGAAGTGTAGATTAGGTCTTTTCACATAATCCTATACTTCTTGGAGGCTTTGCTCATTTCTTTTCACTGTTTTTTATCTTGTCTTGCCTTCTCTTTTTATTTCATTGAGTTGATCTTCAATCTCTGATATCCTTTCTTCTCCTTGATCAGTCTGGCTACTAAAATTTGTGTTTGCTTCATGTAGTTCTTGTGCTGTGTTTTTTAACTCCATCAAGTCATTTATGTTCTTCTCTATGCTGGTTATTCCAATTAGCATTTTGTCTAACTTTTTTTTCAAGGTTTTTGGTTTCTTTGCATTGAGTTAGAACATGTTCCTTTAGCTCAGAAATGTTTGTTATTAGCCACCTTCTGAAGGCTGTATCTGTCAATTTGCCACACTCCTCGGACAAGTTGTGATCCTGTGTTGTTGAGGAGTTGTGATGCCTTGAAGGGGAAGAGGTGTTCTGGTCTTTATGGTTTCATCTTTTTTTGTGCTGTTTCTTTCCCATCTTTGTGGATTTACCTGGCTGTGGTGTCAAGAAGCTGCTTGATGAGGTTGCTTGTCTGCCCAAAAAGGCCAGGTTTCTGTAGTTCTCTAACATCACATTCCTATATAAATTATGCTGTGCAGTGTCCAGGCACTGCCACTCCTCCAGAGAGAATTCTATGGCCACATCCCTAAATGTCAATGGTTCCATTTCTAGGCTTCCAGGGGATCCTGGCATCTTAGCTGTGGATCTCCAATACCTGCAGGTCACAGGGCCACACAAGCTAGGCATCTAGAAAAACAGGACACAGAGAAGCAAAGACGAGACCCAGAGCTGTGGCTACATGGAAAGAGGAAGGCCTATTTATTTATTTTTGAGATGGAGTCTCACTTTGTTGCCCAGGCTGGAGTGCAGTGGTACCATCTTGGCTCATTATAACCTGTGCTTCCCCAGTTAGAGCGATTTTGGTGCCTCAGCCTCCTGAGTAACTGGGATTACATGTGTGCCACCTCGCCTGGGTAATTTTTTTGTATTTTTGTAGAGATGGGGTTTCACCATGTTGACCAGGATGGTCTCGATCTCTTGACCTCGTGATCCACCCGCCTCGGCCTCCCAAAGTGCTGGTATTACAGGCTTGAGCTAACGTTGGGATGATTTTATTTTTCCTTCACTTATGAAGCTCAGTTTGGCTGGATATGAAATTCTGGGTTGAAAGTTCTTTTCTTTAAGGATGTTGAATATTGGCCCCACTCTCTTCTGGCTTGTAGAGTCTCTGCCGAGAGATCTGCTGTGAGTCTGATGGGCTTCCTTTGTGGGTGACCTGGCCTTTCTCTCTGGCTGCCCTTAGTATTTTCTCCTTCATTTCAACCCTGGTGAATCTGACGATTATGTGCCTTGGGGTTGCTCTTCTTGAGGAATATCTTTGTGGAGTTCTCTGTATTTCCTGGAGTTGAGTATTGACCTGTCTTGCTAGGTTGGGGAAATTTTCCTGGATAATATCCTGAAGAGTGTTTTCCAGCTTGGATTCATTCTCTTCATCACATTCTGGTACACCTATCAAACGTAGGTTGGGTCTCTTCACATAGTCCCACATTTCTTGGAGATTTTGTTCATTCCTTTTGTGCTTTTTTCTTTAATCTTGGTTTCATTTTATTTCATTGAGTTGATCTTCAACTTCTGATATTCTTTCTTCTGCTTGGTCAATTCGGCTGTTGAAACTTGTGCATGCTTCAAGTTCTCGTGTTGTGTTTTTCAGCTCCTTCAATTCATTCATATTCCTCTCTAAGTTGTCCATTCTTGTTATCAATTCCTCGAATCTTTTTTCAAATCTTTTTCAAGGTTTTTGGTTTCTTTGCATTGAGTTAGAACATGTTCCTTTAGCTCAGAAATGTTTGTTATTAGCCACCTTCTGAAGGCTGTATCTGTCAATTTGCCACTCCTCGGACAAGTTGTGATCCTGTGTTGTTGAGGAGTTGTGATGCCTTGAAGGGGAAGAGGTGTTCTGGTCTTTATGGTTTCATCTTTTTTTGTGCTGTTTCTTTCCCATCTTTGTGGATTTACCTGGCTGTGGTGTCAAGAAGCTGCTTGATGAGGTTGCTTGTCTGCCCAAAAAGGCCAGGTTTCTGTAGTTCTCTAACATCACATTCCTATATAAATTATGCTGTGCAGTGTCCAGGCACTGCCACTCCTCCAGAGAGAATTCTATGGCCACATCCCTAAATGTCAATGGTTCCATTTCTAGGCTTCCAGGGGATCCTGGCATCTTAGCTGTGGATCTCCAATACCTGCAGGTCACAGGGCCACACAAGCTAGGCATCTAGAAAAACAGGACACAGAGAAGCAAAGACGAGACCCAGAGCTGCGGCTACATGGAAAGACGAAGGCCTATTTATTTATTTTTGAGATGGAGTCTCACTTTGTTGCCCAGGCTGGAGTGCAGTGGTGCCATCTTGGCTCATTATAACCTGTGCTTCCCCAGTTAGAGCGATTTTGGTGCCTCAGCCTCCTGAGTAACTGGGATTACATGTGTGTGCCACCTCGCCTGGGTAATTTTTTTTTGTATTTTTTGTAGAGATGGGGTTTCCCCATGTTGGCTGGGTTGATCTCAAACTCCTGGCCTCAAGTGATCTGCCTGCCTTGGCCTCGCAAAGTGCTGGGATTACAGGCGTGAGACACTGCACCTGCCAGATTTTATTTCTTTTAGGTATATACTTAGAAATGGGAATGAAGTTTCACATGGTACTTCTATTTTTAATTTTTTGAGGAGCCTTCATCCTTTTTTCCATAATGGCTGGATCAATGTACATTTCCAACAACAGTGTATGAGGTTTCCTTTTCTCCACAGTCACCAACATTTGTGATCTCTTGTGTCTTTGTCTTTGATGATAGCCATTCTCACAGTATGAGGTGATATCTCATGATTTGATATCTCATTGTGGTATCTCTGTAAATGTGAGGCGATGTCTCATTGAGGTTTGATGTGCATTTCCCTGATGATTAATTATGTTGAGCACCTTTTTTTTTTTTTTTTTTGAGATGGAGTTTCGCTCTTGTTACCCAGGCTGGAGTGCAATGGTGCGATCTCGGCTCACCGCAACCTCCGCCTCCTGGGTTCAGGCAATTCTCCTGCCTCAGCCTCCTGAGTAGCTGGGATTATAGGCACATGCCACCGTGCCCAGCTAATTTTTTGCATTTTTAGTAGAGATGGGGTTTCACCATGTTGACCAGGATGGTCTCGATCTCTTGACCTCGTGATCCACCCGCCTCGGCCTCCCAAAGTGCTGGTATTACAGGCTTGAGCTAACGTTGGGATGATATTATTTTTCTTGTTCAAGATTCTTGAGGATTAGAGTTAGAGTGCTTATTCAACACCTTTTTTTCCTTACTGTGGGACTTTATTATTATAAACTTCTCTATTAGAACTGTTTTTGTTGCATCCCAGAAGTGTTGCTTTCTTGTGTTTCCAATTTCATTTGTCTCAGGATATGCTTGATTTTTCTTTTTGATTTCTTCTTTAACCCATTGATTTTTCAGGAGTGTGTTGTTTAATATTCACATATTTGTGAGTTTCCAGTTTTGTTCCTGCTATTGATTTTCAGTTTTATATCAGTGCAATCAGAAAAAATAATTGATAGAATTTAATTTTTTTTGAATTTGAAAATACATACTGTTTTTTACTTTTGATTTAACATGCTCTGTCCTGGAGAATGTTTTGTGTATTCTGGAGAATGTTTTGTGTATTCTTAGAAGAATGTGTATTTTCATATTGCTGGATGGGATATTATATGTATATTTAGTCTGGAATGTTATAGGAGTGCACTGTTTTCTTTATTTTGCACTTGAATGAGGTATCCAATTTAAGGAGGGTACTAACATTGTCTTTTATTGTATTTCTTTATATTTCTCCTTCCAGTTCTGTTAATGTTTGCTTTTTATAATTAGGTATTCCAGTGTTGGGTGCATATATCTATTTAAGTTTTCTATCCTCTGGGCAAATTAATCTCTCTATTATTATATAATTAATTCATTTGTCTCTTGTGACAGATTTTGTCTGACAGTCTGTTTTGTCTAATGAAAGTATGACTACCCCTGCCTGCACTCTTTTTATTTTTCTTGTTCAAGATTCTTGAGGATTAGAGTTAGAGTGCTTATTCAACACCTTTTTTTTTTTTTGAGATGGAGTTTCGCTCTTGTTACCCAGGCTGGAGTGCAATGGTGCGATCTCGGCTCACTGCAACCTCCGCCTCCTGGGTTCAGGCAATTCTCCTGCCTCAGCCTCCTGAGTAGCTGGGATTATAGGCACATGCCACCGTGCCCAGCTAATTTTTTGCATTTTTAGTAGAGATGGGGTTTCACCATGTTGACCAGGATGGTCTCGATCTCTTGACCTCGTGATCCACCCGCCTCGGCCTCCCAAAGTGCTGGTATTACAGGCTTGAGCTAACGTTGGGATGATATTATTTTTCTTGTTCAAGATTCTTGAGGATTAGAGTTAGAGTGCTTATTCAACACCTTTTTTTTTTTTTGAGATGGAGTTTCGCTCTTGTTACCCAGGCTGGAGTGCAATGGTGCGATCTCGGCTCACTGCAACCTCCGCCTCCTGGGTTCAGGCAATTCTCCTGCCTCAGCCTCCTGAGTAGCTGGGATTACAGGCACATGCCACCGTGCCCAGCTAATTTTTGCATTTTTAGTAGAGATGGGGTTTCACCATGTTGACCAGGATGGTCTCGATCTCTTGACCTCGTGATCCACCCGCCTCGGCCTCCCAAAGTGCTGGTATTACAGGCTTGAGCTAACGTTGGGATGATTTTATTTTTCTTGTTCAAGATTCTTGAGGATTAGAGTTAGAGTGCTTATTCAACACCTTTTTTTTTTTTTTTTTTTTTTTTTTTTTTTTTTTTTTTTTTTTTTTTTTTTTTATTGCATTTTAGGTTTTGGGGTACATGTGCTGAACATGCAAGATAGTTGCATAGGTACACACAAGGCAGTGTGATTTGCTGCCTTCCTCCCTTCACCCACATCTGGCATTTCTCCCCATGCTATCCCTCCCCAACTCCCCCACTGTCCCTCCCCATTCCCCCAACAGTCCCAGTGTATAGTAGACCGCCTCTCTGTGTCCATGTGTTCTCATCATTCAACATCCACTTATGAGTGAGAACATGTGGTATTTCATTTTCTGTTCTTGTGTCAGTTTGCTGAGAATGATGTTCTCCAGATTCATCCATGTCCCTACAAAGGACACAAACTCATCATTTTGATTGCTGCATAATATTCCATGGTGTATATGTGCCACATTTTCCTTATCCAGTCTATCTTTGATGGGTATTTGGGTTGGTTCCAAGTCTTTGCTGTTGTAAACAGTGCTGCAATGAACATTCGTGTGCATCTGCCCTTCCAAATCTCAGATTGCCGGTTTAACAGGGCACCCAGACCAGTGAGTTCCGCGGGTCCCGCTGCGGCGCCGGCCAAAGAGGCGGCGGGAGCCGGCTGCGTTAGCCAGCTGCACTAGGGTCCAGTGTCTCTCCACACCTGGGACATTCAACACTCTGTGGGCATAAAGGTCCATCTGAGAATGTGGCTAGGACTCATTTTTTTCTGATGGATTACTTTCTTTTCCTTTTCTTTATTTTGCACTTGAATGAGGTATCCAATTTAAGGAGGGTACTAACATTGTCTTTTATTGTATTTCTTTATATTTCTCCTTCCAGTTCTGTTAATGTTTGCTTTTTATAATTAGGTATTCCAGTGTTGGGTGCATATATCTATTTAAGTTTTCTATCCTCTGGGCAAATTAATCTCTCTATTATTATATAATTAATTCATTTGTCTCTTGTGACAGATTTTGTCTGACAGTCTGTTTTGTCTAATGAAAGTATGACTACCCCTGCCTGCACTCTTTTTATTTTTTATCATATGTATGGAATATCCTTTCCAGTTCTTTCCCTTTTAGCCTATGTTTGTCCTTAAATCAAAACTGAGTCTTTTGTAAGCAACCTATCACTCAATTTTTCAAAATTCATTCAGCCAATCTCTGTCTGTTTTAAATCTGTGCCACTATATCAGAATATCACACGATATTTCATAAGAAAACAGGTGATTTATAAGGGATACAAATTAATTTAGCTTATGATTCTGGAGGCAGAGAAGGCAGAGAGCATGACACTGGCATCAGGTAAAGACCTTTTCCTGCATAATAACCAGGCCAAAGGCATGAGGGGGAGAGAACTCTCTTCTGTAACAAACGCACACAGTGATAACTAACCCACTGATGTGATAAGGACATTAATACATTCATGCAGGCAGAACTCTTATGGCATAATCACTTCTTAAAAGTCCCACTTCTTAATTCTATCACAATTGCTACTAAATTTTAAGCTAAAGTTTGGAAGTGACATTCAGTCTATATTGGTGTCTGTTTATTGGATAATTTAATCTCTTTTTATGTAATTATTGATAGGTAACTATTATAATTTTGTTTTCTATTTTACACCTCATTTGTTTCTTTTTCCCTCTTATGCTGTCTTCCCTTTTGTTTTGTTAATTTTTTGCCTTGTTTTTGTATACTTTGATTACTTTCTTTTCTTTTCTTTATTTTGCACTTGAATGAGGTATCCAATTTAAGGAGGGTACTAACATTGTCTTTTATTGTATTTCTTTATATTTCTCCTTCCAGTTCTGTTAATGTTTGCTTTTTATAATTAGGTATTCCAGTGTTGGGTGCATATATCTATTTAAGTTTTCTATCCTCTGGGCAAATTAATCTCTCTATTATTATATAATTAATTCATTTGTCTCTTGTGACAGATTTTGTCTGACAGTCTGTTTTGTCTAATGAAAGTATGACTACCCCTGCCTGCACTATTTTTTATTTTTTATCATATATATGGATTATCCTTTCCAGTTCTTTCCCTCCTTAAATCAAAGCTGAGTCTTTTGTAAGCAACCTATCACTCAATTTTTCAAAATTCATTCAGCCAATCTCTGTCTGTTTTAAATCTGTGCCGCTATATCAGAATATCACACGATATTTTATAAGAAAACAGGTGATTTATAAGGGATACAAATTAATTTAGCTTATGATTCTGGAGGCAGGGAAGGCAGAGAGCATGACACTGGCATCAGGTAAAGACCTTTTCCTGCATAATAACCAGGCCAAAGGCATGAGGGGGAGAGAACTCTCTTCTGTAACAAACGCACACAGTGATAACTAACCCACTGATGTGATAAGGACATTAATACATTCATGCAGGCAGAACTCTTATGGCATAATCACTTCTTAAAAGTCCCACTTCTTAATTCTATCACAATTGCTATTAAATTTTAAGCTAAAGTTTGGAAGTGACATTCAGTCTATATTGGTGTCTGTTTATTGGATAATTTAATCTCTTTTTATGTAATTATTGATAGGTAACTATTATAATTTTGTTTTCTATTTTACACCTCATTTGTTTCTTTTTCCCTCTTATGCTGTCTTCCCTTTTGTTTTGTTAATTTTTGGTCTTGTTTTTGTATACTTTGATTACTTTCTCTTTTTCTTGTATCAACTAGTTTTTCCCCTAGTGGTTATAAGACTTATATAAGACATCATGTAATAGTCTAGTTTAAGATGATAATAATTCAACTTTTATTCATAGAAAAGCTCTATAATTTTCCTCTCCTTCATACATTTTATACTATATATATTATACTTTAAAACTTTTTATATTGTGTATTCATTAAAAAATTATACATTTTAAGTGAAAAGTAGCTATACTTTTTAAAACTACTTTTGTTTTATAGTTCTTATACTAGAATTGAAAGTGATTTTGTGCCACCATTACAGTATTTGAGTATTCTGAATTTCATTATATATTTACCATTTCCAGTGATGTTTGTAGTTTTAAAGTTTTCATATTTAGTTAGCATTTCATCATTTCAACTTGGGTAACTCCCTTTAGTCCTTTAGCTTTTCTAGACAGGTTTAGTGGTGATGAATTCCCTTAACGTTTTTTGTAAAGGGGAGTTGGAGGTCTTGAAATGTTTTTGTCTCTCTTTTATTTCTAAAAGATGCTTTGTTATATATAGCCTTGTTAGTTACCCCCTTTATTTTTAATTTTTCTTCTTTCAGCACTTTGAATATATGGTATCACTCCCATTTGGTCTGTAAGGTTTCTGCTAAAAAAATCTACTGATAACATTATACAGTTTCCCTTGTATATGAAGAATCTCTTATCTCATGTTGCTTTCATGATTCTTGCTTTGTCTTTGAATTTTGACAATTTAATTTTAATATGCCCCAGGGAAGTCTTCATTAGGTTCTTCTTACCATAGGGAGGTATTTTGAGCTTTGTGAAACTGGTTGTTCATATCCTTTTACAAATTTGGGGAGTTTTAAGACATTGTATCTTAAAATAATCTTTTTTTCTTTCTTTTTTAAATCCAAAAATGTGTATGTTTGTTTACTTTATGATATACTATACAGCCTATATGCTTCCTTCATGCTTTCATTTTTTTCTGATGGATTACTTTCTTTTCCTTTTCTTTATTTTTCAGCATACCCAAAGAATGAGATTACTTTCAAATGACCTGTCTTTGTGGTGTGCTGATTTATTTTTTTATTTATTTATTTATTTATTTATTTATTTTGCATGACTGAATCTCTTGTTAAAACTGTTACTTTTTTAGTTCTTCCATTTTTCACTTTAGTTTCAATATTTCTGTTGGGTTCTTTTTAATGGTTTCTATTTCTCTGTTAAAACTCATTTTATTCCAGTATCATGTTATAAAACTTTTTAGTTATCTATCTATGTTCTTTTGCATCTCATTGAAATTCTTTAAGATGATTATTTTGAATTCTTTGTCAGCTAACTTTCAGATCGCCATTTCTTTGGAGATGATTACTAGGGATTTTTAGTTTCCTTTGGTGGTGGTGGTTTGCTCCATTCTTTATAATCTGTCTACTGTTATGTTTATGTCCCTGAATGTGAAGGAGCAAACATCTCTTCCAGTTATTATAGACTAGTTTTGGAAAATAAATACTTTTTCTTTTCTTTTGTTATTTATTTATTTATTTATTATTGCATTTTAGGTTTTGGGGTACATGTGCTGAACATGCAAGATAGTTGCATAGGTACACACAAGGCAGTGTGATTTGCTGCCTTCCTCCCCTTCACCCACATCTGGCATTTCTCCCCATGCTATCCCTCCCCAACTCCCCCACTGTCCCTCCCCTATTCCCCCAATAGACCCCAGTGTGTAGTGCTCCCCTCCCTGTGTCCATGTGTTCTCATTGTTCATCACCTGCCTATGAGTGAGAACATGTGGTATTTCATTTTCTGTTCTTGTGTCAGTTTGCTGAGAATGATGTTCTCCAGATTCATCCATGTCCCTACAAAGGACACGAACTCATCATTTTTGATTGCTGCATAATATTCCATGGTGTATATGTGCCACATTTTCCCAGTCCAGTCTAAATACTTTTTTCTTTTGGATCCCTGAGCTGATGAGATTTTGACTAAGATTGCAGTTGAGTGTGTTGGAGCCATCACATGACTGTTACTGGATCTGCAATGGATTTTATGGTTGACAGACCCATTAGCAGGGCATAGACAGTCATGGATCTTGTCCATTCTCTGGGAAGACAACTTTCTTCAGGATCTTGAGCATTGGGGCTGTTTCTAAGATAAGGAATTGCAGTTGTTTCTGCAGAGTGGGGTTGCTGATAGAATAGATGTGGACAGGTGTGGCTCCTGCTGAGTCTCTGAAAGTGCTTTCATCCAGTCATTAAATAAGACACCAATGGACATGACTGACCACTGGAACTGATTCATAGGGCTGCTGCAGGATACACAGCTGAGACAAAAGTCTCAGTTGTCTCTGGGACCATGGCATGTCCCCCTCCAGGTTTCTGGATGAGTAGGACTGCTCCCAGGCCCTGGCTGAGAAAAAAGTAAAGCTAGGTAACAGGGCTACTTTAAGGGCTGCTTTAAGATTAACAGTGAGGGGCTGGGTGCAGTGGCTCATGCCTGTAATCCCAGCACTTTGGGAGGTGGGTGGATCACAAGGTCAAGAGATTGAGACCATCCTGGTCAACATGGTGAAACCCTGTCTCTACTAAAAAATACAAAAAAAAAAATAGCTGGGCATGGTGGCGTGTGCCTGTAATCCCAACTACTCAGGAGGCTGAGGCAGGAGAATTGCCTGAACCCAGGAGGTGGAGGTTGTGGTGAGCCGAGATCACGCCATTGCACTCCAGCCTGGGTAACAAGAGTGAAACTCCATCTCAAAAAAAAAAAAAAAAGAAAAAAATATTAACAGTGAGATTAATGTCAACAAGTCTAGCTCCAGGGGCACAGATGTGTGTGTTTTTAGGCAGATTTCATGTTGAGCAAAACTGAACTGTGGCTGCATGAAACCGGAACAAAGTTTCCGTGCCACTACTTGATTCCCATTCAGGTCAGTGTTGACAGTCCTAAATCCAGGGTCACAGATGGATGTTTCTTCCTTAGGCTCACTGTGTGGACAGAGTTTTTTCAGACATGACTGAGAGGTGAGGGAGATAGATTTTGCCTTATTCAGGGGCCACAGACAGGACCAGGGTCTTCAGGCCTGTCACCTGAATCTCAGGTTGGAATAAATCCCCCTGGTTTCTTGGCAGATTCTTCGAGTGGCAGGACCAAGGCCAAGTGAGCTACAGCTAAATCTACAGTGGGATATGGTGTGTGTGTGTGTGTGTGTGTGTGTGTGTGTGTGTGTCCCCAGAACCATGATCAGTAAGCTACCCTTCGGTTAAGGACTTGTCCTCAAATTGTCCTCTGTGATCTTGAGCTCCACAGGCATCACAAATTCTGACCTGGATCACAAAGCTCTCATAAAGGCAGTTGTGCTTGGCACAGCTGCCTCATTATGTTGTGAGAAATATGCATGGGGGCCTCCTATTTGGTCATCTCGCATATGCTACTAATCCTATAAGTTTCACTTTCTGAAATATATATCAAATTTGTCTGTGATTTTTAGATTCAAAAGTTCTGAAATAAAATGCTTGAATATACACATTTTTGTGTAAGATTTAAATTATATTACTAGTGGGCATCACATATTTATTAATATGTTTGATTATAAGTACTGTAAGCAGAAAAAGAATTATTAAGATTTATATCCTTTATTTAGCCTGTATTTAAATGACGTATAATTTAATCCCAAATACTGACTTTATATTTCAGTATTTCTCACTGTGTTTTGCAACTTTATGTTGTTCCTTTATTTGGAAATATAAAGCTTTTCTTAGCTTCTAAATTCTTTATTAATGCCATTATGTCTTATGTAAGAATAACACCAATATATTGATAACACAATAAAGAAGTTTTCCTGGTGTCTTTTAAATATTTATTCATTAAAATTTTCTCATTAGAGCTAATTATTAATGATTGTAATGCATTTTCTGTGACATTTTACTGCCGTTCATCGAATGCCAATGATTCAAAGTGCCTGTTCTTCCTGGGTATGCATAGTTGATAATTATAAATATCTATAGGAGTATATTTTAATAGAATATATATGTGGTATTCATTATTTTATACACTAAAATTTCTCTTACTCTTATTGATTCCATATGGTTGTGTTTCTTTTTTTCAGGTATGTTTTCTTAGATCAGTTAATTGTATTTTTGCTTTTCAACTTTGGTATTATGAATTGGATGATAGTTTTCAACTCTGTACACTTTAAGATAATATGATGTTTAATTTATACATGAATTAGCTATATGTCTCTTGCTTGTTAAAAAAAAACTATGTGTTTTTCACCTGTAGAAATATTGCCTCTACTTTGTTCGTGACTTGTATACTTTTTTTCTTAGCTGTTAATGATTGCTTTATTCTGTCTAGATGAAGCATGTGCCACCATGCCTGGGTAATGTTTAAAAATTTTTGCAGAGATACAGTCTCACTACATTGCCCAGGCTGGCCTTGAACTTAAACTTGTAATCATTAAGATTTATATCCTTTATTTAGCCTGTATTTAAATGACGTATAATTTAATCCCAAATACTGACTTTATATTTCAGTATTTCTCACTGTGTTTTGCAACTTTATATTGTTCCTTTATTTGGAAATATAGAGCTTTTCTTAGCTTCTAAAGTCTTTATTAATGCCATTATGTCTTATGTAAGAATAACACCAATATATTGATAACACCATAAAGAAGTTTTCCTGGTGTCTTTTAAATATTTATTCATTAAAATTTTCTCATTAGAGCTAATTATTAATGATTGTAATGCATTTTCTGTGACATTTTACTGCCGTTCATCGAATGTCAATGATTCAAAGTGCTTGTTCTTCCTGGGTATGCATAGTTGATAATTGTAAATATCTATAGGAGTATATTTTAATAGAATATATATGTGGTATTCATTATTTTATACACTAAAATTTCTCTTACTCTTGTTATTGATTCCATATGATTGTGTTTCTTTTTTTTTTTCAGGTATGTTTTCTTAGATCGGTTAATTGTATTTTTGCTTTTCAACTTTGGTATTATGAATTGGATGATAGTTTTCAACTCTGTACACTTTAAGATAATATGATGTTTAATTTATACATGAATTAGCTATATGTCTCTTGCTTGTTAAAAAAAAAAAATATTAACAGTGAGATTAATGTCAACAAGTCTAGCTCCAGGGGCACAGATATGTGTGTTTTTAGGCAGATTTCATGTTGAGCAAAACTGAACTGTGGCTGCATGAAACCTGAACAAAGTTTCCGTGCCACTACTTGATTCCCATTCAGGTCAGTGTTGACAGTCCTAAATCCAGGGTCACAGATGGATGTTTCTTCCTTAGGCTCACTGTGTGGACAGAGTTTTTTCAGACATGACTGAGAGGTGAGGGAGATAGATTTTGCCTTATTCAGGGGCCACAGACAGGACCAGGGTCTTCAGGCCTGTCACCTGAATCTCAGGTTGGAATAAATCCCCCTGGTTTCTTGGCAGATTCTTCGAGTGGCAGGACCAAGGCCAAGTGAGCTACAGCTAAATCTACAGTGGGATATGGTGTGTGTGTGTGTGTGTGTGTGTGTGTGTGTGTGTGTGTGTGTGTGTGTGTGTGTGTGTGTGTGTGTGTGTGTGTGTGTGTGTGTGTGTGTGTGTGTGTGTGTGTGTGTGTGTGTGTGTGTGTGTGTGTGTGTGTGTGTGTGTGTGTGTGTGTGTGTGTGTGTGTGTCCCCAGAACCATGATCAGTAAGCTACCCTTCGGTTAAGGACTTGTCCTCAAATTGTCCTCTGTGATCTTGAGCTCCACAGGCATCACAAATTCTGACCTGGATCGCAAAGCTCTCATAAAGGCAGTTGTGCTTGGCACAGCTGCCTCATTATGTTGTGAGAAATATGCATGGGGGCCTCCTATTTGGTCATCTCATATGCTACTAATCCTATAAGTTTCACTTTCTGAAATATATATCAAATTTGTCTGTGATTTTTAGATTCAAAAGTTCTGAAATAAAATGCTCGAATATACACATTTTTGTGTAAGATTTAAATTATATTACTAGTGGGCATCACATATTTATTAATATGTTTGATTATAAGTACTGTAAGCAAAAAAGAATTATTAAGATTTATATCCTTTATTTAGCCTGTATTTAAATGACGTATAATTTAATCCCAAATACTGACTTTATATTTCAGTATTTCTCACTGTGTTTTGCAACTTTATGTTGTTCCTTTATTTGGAAATATAAAGCTTTTCTTAGCTTCTAAAGTCTTTATTAATGCCATTATGTCTTATGTAAGAATAACACCAATATATTGATAACACCATAAAGAAGTTTTCCTGGTGTCTTTTAAATATTTATTCATTAAAATTTTCTCATTAGAGCTAATTATTAATGATTGTAATGCATTTTCTGTGACATTTTACTGCCGTTCATCGAATGCCAATGATTCAAAGTGCCTGTTCTTCCTGGGTATGCATAGTTGATAATTATAAATATCTATAGGAGTATATTTTAATAGAATATATATGTGGTATTCATTATTTTATACACTAAAATTTCTCTTACTCTTATTGATTTCATATGGTTGTGTTTTTTATTTCAGGTATGTTTTCTTAGATCAGTTAATTGTATTTTTGCTTTTCAACTTTGGTATTATGAATTGGATGATAGTTTTCAACTCTGTACACTTTAAGATAATATGATGTTTAATTTATATGAATTAGCTATATGTCTCTTGCTTGTTAAAAAAAAACTATGTGTTTTTCACCTGTAGAAATATTGCCTCTACTTTGTTCGTGACTTGTATACTTTTTTCTTAGCTGTTAATGATTGCTTTATTCTGTCTAGATGAAGCATGTGCCACCATGCCTGGGTAATGTTTAAAAATTTTGCAGAGATACAGTCTCACTACATTGCCCAGGCTGGCCTTGAACTTAAACTTGTAATCATTAAGATTTATATCCTTTATTTAGCCTGTATTTAAATGACGTATAATTTAATCCCAAATACTGACTTTATATTTCAGTATTTCTCACTGTGTTTTGCAACTTTATGTTGTTCCTTTATTTGGAAATATAAAGCTTTTCTTAGCTTCTAAAGTCTTTATTAATGCCATTATGTCTTATGTAAGAATAACACCAATATATTGATAACACCATAAAGAAGTTTTCCTGGTGTCTTTTAAATATTTATTCATTAAAATTTTCTCATTAGAGCTAATTATTAATGATTGTAATGCATTTTCTGTGACATTTTACTGCCGTTCATCGAATGCCAATGATTCAAAGTGCCTGTTCTTCCTGGGTACGCATAGTTGATAATTATAAATATCTATAGGAGTATATTTTAATAGAATATATATGTGGTATTCATTATTTTATACACTAAAATTTCTCTTACTCTTATTGATTTCATATGGTTGTGTTTCTTTTTTTACAGGTATGTTTTCTTAGATCAGTTAATTGTATTTTTGCTTTTCAACTTTGGTATTATGAATTGGATGATAGTTTTCAACTCTGTACACTTTAAGATAATATGATGTTTAATTTATATATGAATTAGCTATATGTCTCTTGCTTGTTAAAAAAAAAACTATGTGTTTTTCACCTGTAGAAATATTGCCTCTACTTTGTTCGTGACTTGTATACTTTTTTCTTAGCTGTTAATGATTGCTTTATTCTGTCTAGATGAAGCATGTGCCACCATGCCTGGGTAATGTTTAAAAATTTTTGCAGAGATACAGTCTCACTACATTGCCCAGGCTGGCCTTGAACTTAAACTTGTAATCATTAAGATTTATATCTTAATAATTTTTTAAGTATAAAGTTTATTAGTGTTAAGTATAGTCATATTGTTTTACAAGAGGTTTGTAGACCATTTATTTATTTTTTTAATTTTATGTTACTCTAAGTTCTGGGGTACATGTGCAGATCTTACAAGATTGTTACATAGGTATACACATGCCATGGTGGTTTGCTGCCTGCATCCCCCATCACCTACATTAGGTATTTCTCCTAATGTTATCCCTTCCCAACCTCCCCACCCCTGCTATCCCTACCCTGGCCCCCACCCCTCAACAGACCCCAGTGTGTGATGTTCCCTTCCCTGTGTCCATGTGTTCTCATCATTCAACATCCACTTATGAGTGAGAACATGTGGTGTTTGGTTTTCTGTTCTTGTGTCAGTTTGCTGAGAATGATGGTTTCCAGATTCATCCATGTCCCTGCAAAGGACATTAACTTATCCTTTTTTATGGCTGCATAGTATTCCATGGTGCATATGTGCCACATTTTCCTTATCCAGTCTATCTTTGATGGGTATTTGGGTTGGTTCCAAGTCTTTGCTGTTGTAAACAGTGCCACAATGAATTTACATGTGCACGTGTCTTTATAATAGAACAATTTATAATCCTTTGGGTATATACCCAGTAATAAGATTGTTGGGTCAAATGGTATTTCTGTTTCTAGATCCTTGAGGAATTGCCACACTGTCTTTCACAGTGGTTGAATGAATTTACACTCCCACCAACAGTGTAAAAGCATTCCTATTTCTCCACATTCTCTCCAGCATCTGTTCTTTCTAGATTTTTAATGATCGCCATTCTAACTGGTATGAGATGGTATCTCAATGTGGTTTTGATTTGCATTTCTCTAATGACCAGTGATGATGAGCACTTTTTCATGGTTGTTGGCTATAAAATGTCTTTTTTTGAAAAGTAAATGTTCATATCCTTTGCCCACTTATTGATGGACCGTTTTTATCTTACAAAAGTCAAAGTGAATACCGGTTAAACAACACATTGTCCTTTCCACACTTCTCTCCCACTCCTGAAGAGCACCATTCTGTTTAATGTTTCTGTAGTTTGGCTACTTTAGATACTTTATGTAAGTGTAATCAAATGGTGTCTCTTCCTTTTTGACTATCTTATTTCACCTAACATAATTGTTCTCAAGGTTTGTTCTTATTATACAACTTGTCAAAGTGTGTCTTATTATTTTTTTGTAGGGGGATGGAATCTTGCTCTTTTTGCCAGGCTGGAGTGCGGTGGTGCGATCTTGGCTCACTGCAACCTCCGTCTCCTGGATTCAAGCGATTCCCCTGCCTCAGCCTCCTGAGTAGCTGGGACTACAGGCATGTGCCACCACACCTGGCTAAATTTTTTTCAATTTTAGTAGAGACAGGGTTACACCATGGCCAGGATGGTCCTGACCTCCTGATCCACCTGCCTTGGCCTCCCAAAGTGCTGGGAGTACAGGTGTGAGCCACTGCGCCCGGCAAAATGTCTCTTATTTTTAAGGCTCAGTAATGTTCTGTTGTATATGTGTGCCACATTTGTTTCATCTGCTCATCCATAAAGGGACATTTTGATTGCTTCCAGGTATTGTCTTTTGTGAGTAATGCTGCAGGGTGCATGGGTTTGAAAATATCTATTCCATGTTCTGTTTCAAATATGTTTGGAAGATTTTGGATATACGGATGTAGTGCCATGTGTATGTTCTTGCTTTTTGTTGCCTCACCCTTCGATATTATATCCAAAAATTCATTGCCAAGACCAGTTTTCATGACCAAGCTTTCCCCTTATGTGTTTTTCTAGGAGTTTCACCTTTATAGGTTTATGTTTAAGTTTTAGTTTGCTTTTTTAATTGATACAATGTTAATTATACCTGTTTATGGGGTACAATTATATATATGTGTGTGTGTGTTTTATAATGATCACAACAGGGTATTTAGTGTATTGCCTCATGTATTTGGTAATTCTTTGTGATGAGAACATTCATTCAAAAGTCTCTCTTCTGTTGTGTTTTAATCTTTATTGTTTGTAAAGACAAAATCTCACTCTGTCTATCACCCAGACTAAAGTGCAGTGGCACAATTGTAGTTCACTGTAACTTCAAACTCCTGGGCTCAAGTGATCCACCTGCCTCAGCACCCCAAATAGTTGAAACTACAGGCATGTGCCACCGTGCCTGGATAATGTTTAAAAATTTTTGCAGAGATAGAGTCTCACTGCATTGCTCAGGCTGGCCTTGAACTCCTGACCTCAAGTGGTCCTCCTGCTTCAGCTTCTCAAAGTGAAGAGATTACAGGCATGTAACACCGTGACTGGCCTCTTCTAGCTATTTTGTAATATGCCATACCCTCCTATTAGCTATTGTTATCCTACTGTGTTATAGAACACCAGAACTTATTTCTCCTATGTAATTGTAACTTTATACCTTTTAGCCAACCTCTTTCTATTCCTTCCCCTTCAGGCTCTGGTAACCATTGTTATACTCTCTACTTACATCAACTTTTTTTTCATTAGACAGAGTCTACCTCTGTCTCCCAGGCTGGAGTGCAGTGGTGTAGTCTCAGCTCACTGCAACCTCCGCCTCCTGGGTTCAAGCTATTCCCCTGCCTCAGCCTCCCAAGTAGCTGGGATTACAGGCACACACCACCATGCTCAGCTAATTTTTTGTGTTTTAGTAAAGACAGGGTTTCACCATGTTAGCCAGGCTGGTCTTAAACTCTTGACTTAAAATGATCGACCTGCCTTGGCTACCCAAAGTGCTGGGATTAGAGGCATGAGCCACTGCGCCCTGCCCTTTTTTCTTTCTTTTTGATTTTTAGGTTACCCATTTGAGTAAGACCAAGAAGGGTTTATCTTTCTGTATATGGCCCATTCACTTAACATGATATCTCAAGGTTTATCCATATTATTGCAAAGGACAGGATTTTATTTTTTAATGGCTGAATAGTGTTTAATTGTGCTTGAACACCACATTTTCTTTATCTGTTTATCTCTTGCCATACATTTGGATTGATTTCATATCTTGGCTATTATAAAGAGTGCTGCAGTAGACATCGGAATGCAGCTATGTTTTTGACACATTGATTTCTTTTCTTTTGGATATATACCCAGTAATAAGATTGTTGGGTCAAATGGAATTTCTATTTCTAGGTCCCTGAGGAATCGCCACACTGTCTTCCACAATGGTTGAACTAATTTACACTCCCACCAACAGTGTAAGAGTGTTCCTATTTCTCCACATCCTCTCCAGCATCTGCTGTCTCCAGATTTTTAATGATCGCCATTCTAACTGGTGTGAGATGGTATCTCAATGTGGTTTTGATTTGCATCTCTCTAATGACCAGTGATGATGAGCATTTTTTTTTTTAATTTTTCAGGAACCTCCACTCCATATTCTTTTATAGTGGCCATACTACTTTACAATCCCATCAACAGTGTACATGTGTTTTTTCCCTTTTCTTCACATCCTCACCAATATTGTTTTAGTTATATTTTTTGTCTTTTGATTATAGTCATTTTAACTAGAGTGTGGTAGTATCTCATTGTGGTTTAGATTTGCATTTCTTTGATGATTAGTGATGTTGATCATCTTTTTATGTACCTGTGGGCCATTTGTATGTCTTCTCTTTACTAATGTCTATAAAGGTCTTTGGCACATTTTAAAATTGGATTATATGTTTGTTTTATTTTGATATTTCAGATTTCTTATATACTCGATATTAACCTCATATCATATGTATAGTTTGTGAATATTTTCTCCCCCATTGTCTAAGTTGTCTCTTCATTCTCTTATTTCATTTGATATGCAAAAGTGTTTTAGTTTCATGTAATCTCATTTGCCAATTTTTGTTTAGGTTGCCTTTGCTTTGAAGTCTTTCCAAGTCCAATGTTGTATTTGCCCTGTTTTTATCTAACAGTTTCATAGTTTAGGGCATTACATTTAAATCTTTAATACATTTTGAATTGGTTTTTGTATATGATGAGGGTTAGGGATCTAGTCTTATTCTTCTGCATATTCAATTTTTCCTGCACCATTTATTAAAGACTCTCTTTTCCCCAAAGGGTGTTCTTGGCATCTTTGTTGAAAATAAGTCAACTTTAGGTGCATGAGTTTACTTATGTACTCATTGGACATATTGGTCTATGTGTTTGTTTTAATGCCAGTACAATGCTGTTTGGGATACTGTAGCTTTGTAGCAAATTTTGAAGTCAGATAGTGTGATGCCTTCAGCCTTGTTCCTTGTGCTCAGGATTGCTTTGGCTATTCAGGGTATTTTGTGGTTCCATGTATATTATGTTTTTATTTTTTCTGTTTCTGTGAAGAATGTCATTGGTATTGATAGAATTTGCATTAAATCTATACGTCACTTTGGGCAGTATGCCCAGTTTAATCTATTCTTCAAAATATAAACATGATATATTTTCATTATTCACATGTATTTCATTTTTTAATTTTTATTGCATTATAAGTTCTGGGGTACATGTGCAGATCTTACAAGATTGTTACATAGGTATACACATGCCATGGTGGTTTGCTGCCTGCATCCCCCATCACCTACATTAGGTATTTCTCCTAATGTTATCCCTCCCAACCTCCCCACCCCTGCTATCCCTACCCTGGCCCCCACCCCTCAACAGACCCCAGTGTGTGATGTTCCTTCCCTGTGTCCATGTGTTCTCATCATTCAACATCCACTTATGAGTGAGAACATGTGGTGTTTGGTTTTCTGTTCTTGTGTCAGTTTGCTGAGAATGATGGTTTCCAGATTCATCCATGTCCCTGCAAAGGACATTAACTTATCCTTTTTTATGGCTGCATAGTATTCCATGGTGCATATGTGCCACATTTTCCTTATCCAGTCTATCTTTGATGGGTATTTGGGTTGGTTCCAAGTCTTTGCTGTTGTAAACAGTGCCACAATGAATTTACATGTGCATATGTCTTTATAATAGAATGATTTATAATCCTTTGGGTATATACCCAGTAATAAGATTGTTGGGTCAAATGGTATTTCTGTTTCTAGATCCTTGAGGAATTGCCACACTGTCTTTCACAGTGGTTGAATGAATTTACACTCCCACCAACAGTGTAAAATCATTCCTATTTCTCCACATTCTCTCCAGCATCTGTTCTTTCTAGATTTTTAATGATCGCCATTCTAACTGGTATGAGATGGTATCTCAATGTGGTTTTGATTTGCATTTCTCTAATGACCAGTGATGATGAGCACTTTTTCATGGTTGTTGGCTACAAAAATGTCTTTTTTTGAAAAGTAAATGTTCATATCCTTTGCCCACTTATTGATGGACCGTTTTTATCTTACAAAAGTCAAAGTGAATACCGGTTAAGCAACACATTGTCCTTTCCACACTTCTCCCACTCCTGAAGAGCACCATTCTGTTTAATGTTTCTAGTTTGGCTACTTTAGATACTTTATGTAAGTGTAATCAAATGGTGTCTCTTCCTTTTGACTATCTTATTTCACCTAACATAATTGTTCTCAAGGTTTGTTCTTATATACAACTTGTCAAAGTGTGTCTTATTATTTTTTGTAGCGGGATGGAATCTTGCTCTTTTGCCAGGCTGGAGTGCATTGGCGTGGTCTCAGCTCACTGCAACCTCTGTCTCCAGGATTCAAGCGATTCCCCTGCCTCAGCCTCCTGAGTAGCTGGGACTACAGGCATGTGCCACCATGCCTGGGTAATGTTTAAAAATTTTGCAGAGATAGAGTCTCACTGCATTGCTCAGGCTGGCCTTGAACTTAAACTTGTAATCATTAAGATTTATATCTTAATAATTTTTTAAGTATAAAGTTTATTAGTGTTAAGTATAGTCATATTGTTTTACAAGAGGTTTGTAGACCATTTATTTTTTTAAATTTTATTTTACTCTAAGTTCTGGGGTACATGTGCAGAGCTTACAGGATTGTTGCATAGGTATACACATGCCATAGTGGTTTACTGCCTGCATCCCCCTGTCATCTACATTAGGTATTTCTCCTAATGTTATCCCTCCCCAACCTCCCCACCCTCTGCTATCCCTACCCTAGCCCCCACCCCTCAACAGACCCCAGTGTGTGATGTTCCTTCCCTGTGTCTATGTGTTCTTATCATTCAACACCCACTTATGAGTGAGAACATGTGGTGTTTGGTTTTCTGTTCTTGTGTCAGTTTGCTGAGAATGATGGTTTCCAGATTCATCCATGTCCCTGCAAAGGACATTAACTTATCCTTTTTTATGGCTGCATAGTATTCCATGGTGCATATGTGCCACATTTTCCTTATCCAGTCTATCTTTGATGGGTATTTGGGTTGGTTCCAAGTCTTTGCTGTTGTAAACAGTGCCACAGTGAATTTACATGTGCACGTGTCTTTATAATAGAATGATTTATAATCCTTTGGGTATATACCAGTAATAAGATTGTTGGGTCAAATGGTATTTCTGTTTCTAGATCCTTGAGGAATTGCCACACTGTCTTTCACAGTGGTTGAATGAATTACACTCCCACCAACAGTGTAAAATCATTCCTATTTCTCCACATTCTCTCCAGCATCTGTTCTTTCTAGATTTTTAATGATCGCCATTCTAACTGGTATGAGATGGTATCTCAATGTGGTTTTGATTTGCATTTCTCTAATGACCAGTGATGATGAGCACTTTTTCATGGTTGTTGGCTACAAAAATGTCTTTTTGAAAAGTAAATGTTCATATCCTTTGCCCACTTTTGATGGACTGTTTTATCTTACAAAAGTCAAAGTGAATACCGTTAAACAACACATTGTCCTTTCACACTTCTCTCCCACTCCTGAAGAGCACCATTCTGTTTAATGCTTCTGTGAGTTTGGCTACTTTAGATACTTTATGTAAGTGTAATCAAATGGTGTCTCTTCCTTTTGACTATCTTATTTCACCTAACATAATTGTTCTCAAGGTTTGTTCTTATGATACAACTTGTCAAAGTGTGTCTTATTTTTTTTGTAGCGGGATGGAATCTTGCTCTTTTGCCAGGCTGGAGTGTGGTGGTGCGATCTTGGCTCACTGCAACCTCTGTCTCCAGGATTCAAGCGATTCCCCTGCCTCAGCCTCCTGAGTAGCTGGGATTACAGGCACACCACCATGCTCAGCTAATTTTTGTGTTTTAGGAAAGACAGGGTTTCACCATGTTAGCCAGGCTGGTCTTGAACTCTTGACTTAAAATGATCTACCTGCCTTGGCTTCCCAAAGTGCTGGGATTAGAGGCATGAGCCACTGCGCCTGGCAAAATGTCTCTTATTTTTAAGGCTCAGTAATGTTCTGTTGTATATGTGCCACATTTTCCTTATCCAGTCTATCTTTGATGGGTATTTGGGTTGGTTCCAAGTCTTTGCTGTTGTAAACAGTGCCACAATGAATTTACATGTGCACGTGTCTTTATAATAGAATGATTTATAATCCTTTGGGTATATACCCAGTAATAAGATTGTTGGGTCAAATGGTATTTCTGTTTCTAGATCCTTGAGGAATTGCCACACTGTCTTTCACAGTGGTTGAATGAATTTACACTCCACCAACAGTGTAAAATCATTCCTATTTCTCCACATTCTCTCAGCATCTGTTCTTTCTAGATTTTTAATGATCGCCATTCTAACTGGTATGAGATGGTATCTCAATGTGGTTTTGATTTGCATTTCTCTAATGACCAGTGATGATGAGCACTTTTTCATGGTTGTTGGCTACAAAAATGTCTTTTTGAAAAGTAAATGTTCATATCCTTTGCCCACTTTTTGATGGACTGTTTTTATCTTACAAAAGTCAAAGTGAATACCGGTTAAACAACACATTGTCCTTTCCACACTTCTCTCCATCTCCTGAAGAGCACCATTCTGTTTAATGCTTCTGTGAGTTTGGCTACTTTAGATACTTTATGTAAGTGTAATCAAATGGTGTCTCTTCCTTTTTGACTATCTTATTTCACCTAACATAATTGTTCTCAAGGTTTGTTCTTATGATACAACTTGTCAAAGTGTGTCTTATTATTTTTGTAGCGGGATGGAATCTTGCTCTTTTGCCAGGCTGGAGTGCGGTGGTGCGATCTTGGCTCACTGCAACCTCCGTCTCCTGGATTCAAGCAATTCCCCTGCCTCAGCCTCCTGAGTAGCTGGGACTACAGGCATGTGCCACCACACCTGGCTAAATTTTTTTCAATTTTAGTAGAGACAGGGTTACACCATGGCCAGGATGGTCCTGACCTCCTGATCCACCTGCCTTGGCCTCCCAAATCGCTGGGAGTACAGGTGTGAGCCACTGTGCCCGGCAAAATGTCTCTTATTTTTAAGGCTCAGTAATGTTCTGTTGTATATGTGCCACATTTTCCTTATCCAGTCTATCTTTGATGGGTATTTGGGTTGGTTCCAAGTCTTTGCTGTTGTAAACAGTGCCACAATGAATTTACATGTTCACGTGTCTTTATAATAGAACAATTTATAATCCTTTGGGTATATACCAGTAATAAGATTGTTGGGTCAAATGGTATTTCTGTTTCTAGATCCTTGAGGAATTGCCACACTGTCTTTCACAGTGGTTGAATGAATTTACACTCCACCAACAGTGTAAAAGCATTCCTATTTCTCCACATTCTCCAGCATCTGTTCTTTCTAGATTTTTAATGATCGCCATTCTAACTGGTATGAGATGGTATCTCAATGTGGTTTTGATTTGCATTTCTCTAATGACCAGTGATGATGAGCACTTTTTCATGGTTGTTGGCTACAAAAATGTCTTTTTGAAAAGTAAATGTTCATATCCTTTGCCCACTTTTGATGGACTGTTTTATCTTACAAAAGTCAAAGTGAATACCAGTTAAGCAACACATTGTCCTTTCACACTTCTCTCCCACTCCTGAAGAGCACCATTCTGTTTAATGCTTCTGTGAGTTTGGCTACTTTAGATACTTTATGTAAGTGTAATCAAATGGTGTCTCTTCCTTTTGACTATCTTATTTCACCTAACATAATTGTTCTCAAGGTTTGTCCTTATTATACAACTTGTCAAAGTGTGTCTTATTATTTTTGTAGCGGGATGGAATCTTGCTCTTTTGCCAGGCTGGAGTGCATTGGCGTGGTCTCAGCTCACTGCAACCTCTGCCTCCTGGGTTCAAGCTATTCCTGCCTCAGCCTCCTGAGTAGCTGGGATTACAGGCACACCACCATGCTCAGCTAATTTTTGTGTTTTAGTAAAGACAGGGTTTCACCATGTTAGCCAGGCTGGTCTTAAACTCTTGACTTAAAATGATCTACCTGCCTTGGCTTCCCAAAGTGCTGGGATTAGAGGCATGAGCCACTGCGCCTGGCAAAATGTCTCTTATTTTTAAGGCTCAGTAATGTTCTGTTGTATATGTGCCACATTTTCCTTATCCAGTCTATCTTTGATGGGTATTTGGGTTGGTTCCAAGTCTTTGCTGTTGTAAACAGTGCCACAATGAATTTACATGTGCACGTGTCTTTATAATAGAATGATTTATAATCCTTTGGGTATATACCAGTAATGGGATTGCTGGGTCAAATGGAATTTCTATTTCTAGGTCCCTGAGGAATCGCCACACTGTCTTCCACAATGGTTGAACTAATTTACACTCCCACCAACAGTGTAAAAGCATTCCTATTTCTCCACATCCTCTCCAGCATCTGCTGTCTCCAGATTTTTAATGATCGCCATTCTAACTGGTGTGAGATGGTATCTCAATGTGGTTTTGATTTGCATTTCTCTAATGACCAGTGATGATGAGCACTTTTTCATGGTTGTTGGCTACAAAAATGTCTTTTTTTGAAAAGTAAATGTTCATATCCTTCGCCCAGTTATTGATGGACCGTTTTTATCTTACAAAAGTCAAAGTGAATACCGGTTAAGCAACACATTGTCCTTTCACACTTCTCTCCCACTCCTGAAGAGCACCATTCTGTTTAATGCTTCTGTGAGTTTGGCTACTTTAGATACTTTATGTAAGTGTAATCAAATGGTGTCTCTTCCTTTTTGACTATCTTATTTCACCTAACATAATTGTTCTCAAGGTTTGTTCTTATGATACAACTTGTCAAAGTGTGTCTTATTATTTTTGTAGCGGGATGGAATCTTGCTCTTTTGCCAGGCTGGAGTGTGGTGGTGCGATCTTGGCTCACTGCAACCTCTGTCTCCCAGGCTGGAGTGCAGTGGTGTAGTCTCAGCTCACTGCAACCTCTGTCTCCCAGGCTGGAGTGCAGTGGTGTAGTCTCAGCTCACTGCAACCTCTGTCTCCCAGGCTGGAGTGCATTGGCGTGGTCTCAGCTCACTGCAACCTCTGTCTCCCAGGCTGGAGTGCATTGGCGTGGTCTCAGCTCACTGCAACCTCTGTCTCCCAGGCTGGAGTGCATTGGCGTGGTCTCAGCTCACTGCAACCTCTGTCTCCTGGATTCAAGCGATTCCCCTGCCTCAGCCTCCTGAGTAGCTGGGACTACAGGCATGTGCCACCATGCCTGGGTAATGTTTAAAAATTTTTGCAGAGATACAGTCTCACTACATTGCCCAGGCTGGCCTTGAACTTAAACTTGTAATCATTAAGATTTATATCTTAATAATTTTTTTAAGTATAAAGTTTATTAGTGTTAAGTATAGTCATATTGTTTTACAAGAGGTTTGTAGAATATTTATTTATTTATTTATTTAATTTTATGTTACTCTAAGTTCTCGGTTACATGTGCAGATCTTACAAGATTGTTTCATAGGTATACACATGCCATGGTGGTTTGCTGCCTGCATCCCCCATCACCTACATTAGGTATTTCTCCTAATGTTATCCCTTCCCAACCTCCCCACCCCTGCTATCCCTACCCTGGCCCCCACCCCTCAACAGATCCCAGTGTTTGATGTTCCTATCCCTGTGTCCATGTGTTCTTATCATTCAACATCCACTTATGAGTGAGAACATGTGGTGTTTGGTTTTCTGTTCTTGTGTCAGTTTGCTGAGAATGATGGTTTCAAGATTTATCCATGTCCCTGCAAAGGACATTAACTTATCCTTTTTTATGGCTGCATAGTATTCCATGGTGCATATGTGCCACATTTTCCTTATCCAGTCTATCTTTGATGGGTATTTGGGTTGGTTCCAAGTCTTTGCTGTTGTAAACAGTGCCACAATGAATTTACATGTGCACGTGTCTTTATAATAGAACAATTTATAATCCTTTGGGTATATACCCAGTAATAAGATTGTTGGGTCAAATGGTATTTCTGTTTCTAGATCCTTGAGGAATTGCCACACTGTCTTTCACAGTGGTTGAATGAATTTACACTCCCACCAACAGTGTAAAAGCATTCCTATTTCTCCACATTCTCTCCAGCATCTGTTCTTTCTAGATTTTTAATGATCGCCATTCTAACTGGTATGAGATGGTATCTCAATGTGGTTTTGATTTGCATTTCTCTAATGACCAGTGATGATGAGCACTTTTTCATGGTTGTTGGCTACAAAAATGTCTTTTTTTGAAAAGTAAATGTTCATATCCTTCGCCCACTTATTGATGGACCGTTTTTATCTTACAAAAGTCAAAGTGAATACCGGTTAAGCAACACATTGTCCTTTCCACACTTCTCTCCCACTCCTGAAGAGCACCATTCTGTTTAATGTTTCTGTAGTTTGGCTACTTTAGATACTTTATGTAAGTGTAATCAAATGGTGTCTCTTCCTTTTTGACTATCTTATTTCACCTAACATAATTGTTCTCAAGGTTTGTTCTTATTATACAACTTGTCAAAGTGTGTCTTATTATTTTTTTGTAGCGGGGATGGAATCTTGCTCTTTTTGCCAGGCTGGAGTGCGGTGGTGCGATCTTGGCTCACTGCAACCTCTGTCTCCCGGATTCAAGCGATTCCCCTGCCTCAGCCTCCTGAGTAGCTGGGACTACAGGCATGTGCCACCACACCTGGCTAAATTTTTTTCAATTTTAGTAGAGACAGGGTTACACCATGGCCAGGATGGTCCTGACCTCCTGATCCACCTGCCTTGGCCTCCCAAATGCTGGGAGTACAGGTGTGAGCCACTGCGCCCGGCAAAATGTCTCTTATTTTTAAGGCTCAGTAATGTTCTGTTGTATATGTGTGCCACATTTGTTTCATCTGCTCATCCATAAAGGGACATTTTGATTGCTTCCAGGTATTGTCTTTTGTGAGTAATGCTGCAGGGTGCATGGGTTTGCAAATATCTATTCCATGTTCTGTTTCAAATATGTTTGGAAGATTTTGGATATACGGATGTAGTGCCATGTGTATGTTCTTGCTTTTTGTTGCCTCACCCTTCGATATTATATCCAAAAATTCATTGCCAAGACCAGTTTTCATGACCAAGCTTTCCCCTTATGTGTTTTTCTAGGAGTTTCACCTTTATAGGTTTATGTTTAAGTTTTAGTTTGCTTTTTTAATTGATACAATGTTAATTATACCTGTTTATGGGGTACAATTATATATATATGTGTGTGTTTTATAATGATCACAACAGGGTATTTGGTGTATTGCCTCATGTATTTGGTAATTCTTTGTGATGAGAACATTCATTCAAAAGTCTCTCTTCTGTTGTGTTTTAATCTTTATTGTTTGTAAAGACAAAATCTCACTCTGTCACCCAGACTAAAGTGCAGTGGCACAATTGTAGTTCACTGTAACTTCAAACTCCTGGGCTCAAGTGATCCTCCTGCCTCAGCACCCCAAGTAGCTGAAACTACAGGCATGTGCCACCATGCCTGGCTAATGTTTAAAAATTTTTGCAGAGATAGGGTCTCACTGCGTTGCTCAGGCTGGCCTTGAACTCCTGACCTCAAGTGGTCCTCCTGCTTCAGCTTCTCAAAGTGAAGAGATTACAGGCATGTAACACCGTGACTGGCCTCTTCTAGCCATTTTGTAATATGCCATACCCTCCTATTAGCTATTGTTATCCTACTGTGTTATAGAACACCAGAACTTATTTCTCCTATGTAATTGTAACTTTATACCTTTTAGCCAACCTCTTTCTATTCCTTCCCTTCAGGCTCTGGTAACCATTGTTATACTCTCTACTTACATCAACTTTTTTCATTAGACAGAGTCTACCTCTGTCTCCCAGGCTGGAGTGCAGTGGTGTAGTCTCAGCTCACTGCAACCTCTGTCTCCCAGGCTGGAGTGCAGTGGTGTAGTCTCAGCTCACTGCAACCTCTGTCTCCCAGGCTGGAGTGCAGTGGTGTAGTCTCAGCTCACTGCAACCTCTGTCTCCCAGGCTGGAGTGCAGTGGTGTAGTCTCAGCTCACTGCAACCTCTGTCTCCCAGGCTGGAGTGCAGTGGTGTAGTCTCAGCTCACTGCAACCTCTGTCTCCCAGGCTGGAGTGCAGTGGTGTAGTCTCAGCTCACTGCAACCTCTGTCTCCCAGGCTGGAGTGCAGTGGTGTAGTCTCAGCTCACTGCAACCTCGGTCTCCTGGATTCAAGCGATTCCCCTGCCTCAGCCTCCTGAGTAGCTGGGACTACAGGCATGTGCCACCACACCTGGCTAGATTTTTTTCAATTTTAGTAGAGACAGGGTTACACCATGGCCAGGATGGTCCTGACCTCCTGATCCACCTGCCTTCCGCAAAATGTCTCTTATTTTTAAGGCTCAGTAATGTTCTGTTGTATATGTGTGCCACATTTGTTTCATCTGCTCATCCATAAAGGGACATTTTGATTGCTTCCAGGTATTGTCTTTTGTGAGTAATGCTGCAGGGTGCATGGGTTTGCAAATATCTATTCCATGTTCTGTTTCAAATATGTTTGGAAGATTTTGGATATACGGATGTAGTGCCATGTGTATGTTCTTGCTTTTTGTTGCCTCACCCTTCGATATTATATCCAAAAATTCATTGCCAAGACCAGTTTTCATGACCAAGCTTTCCCCTTATGTGTTTTTCTAGGAGTTTCACCTTTATAGGTTTATGTTTAAGTTTTAGTTTGCTTTTTTAATTGATACAATGTTAATTATACCTGTTTATGGGGTACAATTATATATATGTGTGTGTGTGTGTTTTATAATGATCACAACAGGGTATTTAGTGTATTGCCTCATGTATTTGGTAATTCTTTGTGATGAGAACATTCATTCAAAAGTCTCTCTTCTGTTGTGTTTTAATCTTTATTGTTTGTAAAGACAAAATCTCACTCTGTCTGTCACCCAGACTAAAGTGCAGTGGCACAATTGTAGTTCACTGTAACTTCAAACTCCTGGGCTCAAGTGATCCTCCTGCCTCAGCACCCCAAGTAGCTGAAACTACAGGCATGTGCCACCATGCCTGGCTAATGTTTAAAAATTTTTGCAGAGATAGGGTCTCACTGCGTTGCTCAGGCTGGCCTTGAACTCCTGACCTCAAGTGGTCCTCCTGCTTCAGCTTCTCAAAGTGAAGAGATTACAGGCATGTAACACCGTGACTGGCCTCTTCTAGCTATTTTGTAATATGCCATACCCTCCTATTAGCTATTGTTATCCTACTGTGTTATAGAACACCAGAACTTATTTCTCCTATGTAATTGTAACTTTATACCTTTTAGCCAACCTCTTTCTATTCCTTCCCCTTCAGGCTCTGGTAACCATTGTTATACTCTCTACTTACATCAACTTTTTTCATTAGACAGAGTCTACCTCTGTCTCCCAGGCTGGAGTGCAGTGGCGTGGTCTCAGCTCACTGCAACCTCTGCCTCCTGGGTTCAAGCTATTCTCCTGCCTCAGCCTCCTGAGTAGCTGGGATTACAGGCACAGACCACCATGCTCAGCTAATTTTTTGTGTTTTTAGTAAAGACAGGGTTTCACCATGTTAGCCAGGCTGGTCTTAAACTCTTGACTTAAAATGATCGACCTGCCTTGGCTACCCAAAGTGCTGGGATTAGAGGCATGAGCCACTGCGCCCTGCCCTTTTTTCTTTCTTTTTGATTTTTAGGTTACCCATTTGAGTAAGACCAAGAAGGTTTATCTTTCTGTATATGGCCCATTCACTTAACATGATATCTCAAGGTTTATCCATATTATTGCAAAGGACAGGATTTTATTTTTTAATGGCTGAATAGTGTTTAATTGTGCTTGAACACCACATTTTCTTTATCTGTTTATCTCTTGCCATACATTTGGATTGATTTCATATCTTGGCTATTATAAAGAGTGCTGCAGTAGACATCAGAATGCAGCTATGTTTTTGACACATCGATTTCTTTTCTTTTGAATATATACCCAATAGTGGAATTGCTAAATCATATGGCAGCTGTATTTTTAATTTTTCAGGAACCTCCACTCCATATTCTTCTGTAGTGGCCATACTACTTTACAATCCCATCAACAGTGTACATGTGTTCCCTTTTCTTCACATCCTCACCAATATTGTTTTAGTTATATTTTTTGTCTTTTGATTATAGTCATTTTAACTAGAGTGTGGTAGTATCTCATTGTGGTTTAGATTTGCATTTCTTTGATGATTAGTGATGTTGATCATCTTTTTATGTACCTGTGGGCCATTTGTATGTCTTCTCTTTACTAATGTCTATAAAGGTCTTTGGCACATTTTAAAATTGGATTATATGTTTGTTTTATTTTGATATTTCAGATTTCTTATATACTCGATATTAACCTCATATCATATGTATAGTTTGTGAATATTTTCTCCCCCATTGTCTAAGTTGTCTCTTCATTCTCTTATTTCATTTGATATGCAAAAGTGTTTTAGTTTCATGTAATCTCATTTGCCAATTTTTGTTTAGGTTGCCTTTGCTTTGAAGTCTTTCCAAGTCCAATGTTGTATTTGCCCTGTTTTTATCTAACAGTTTCATAGTTTAGGGCATTACATTTAAATCTTTAATACATTTTGAATTGGTTTTTGTATATGATGAGGGTTAGGGATCTAGTCTTATTCTTCTGCATATTCAATTTTTCCTGCACCATTTATTAAAGACTCTCTTTTCCCCAAAGGGTGTTCTTGGCATCTTTGTTGAAAATAAGTCAACTTTAGGTGCATGAGTTTACTTATGTACTCATTGGACATATTGGTCTATGTGTTTGTTTTAATGCCAGTACAATGCTGTTTGGGATACTGTAGCTTTGTAGCAAATTTTGAAGTCAGATAGTGTGATGCCTTCAGCCTTGTTCCTTGTGCTCAGGATTGCTTTGGCTATTCAGGGTATTTTGTGGTTCCATGTACATTATGTTTTTATTTTTTCTGTTTCTGTGAAGAATGTCATTGGTATTGATAGAATTTGCATTAAATCTATACGTCACTTTGGGCAGTATGCCCAGTTTAATACTATTCTTCCAAAATATAAACATGATATATTTTCATTATTCACATGTATTTCATTTTTTTAATTCATGTTTTATGATTTTCAGTGTAGAGATCATTCACTTTTTTATTTAAGTTTTTTGCTGGGTATCTTAATTTT
>CM038402.1:24726886-24849773 GCA_021498475.1 Saguinus midas | reverse complement strand
CATCAAGGTCCCAATGACCTTCTTCACAGAACTGGAAAAAAACACCTTAAGCTTTATATGGAACCAAAAAGAGCCCACATAGCCAAGTCAATTCTAAGCAAAAGAACACAGCAGGAGGAATCACACTACTGGACTTCAAACTATACTACAAGTCTACAGTAATCAAAACAGCATGGTACTGATACCAAAACAGAGATGTAGACCAATGGAACAGAACAGAGGCTAAATCAAATTAAAGAAGTTTTTTTTAATTTTATTGCGTTATAGGTTTGGGGTACATGTGCAGAACGAGCAAGATAGTTGCACAGGCACACACATGGCAGTGTGCTTTGCTGCCTTCCTCCCCTCACCCACACTTGGTATTCATCCCCAGGCTATCCCCCAGCCCCCACGCTGTCCCTCCCCTTTCCCCCAACAGTCCCCAGTGTATAGTAGACCACCTCTCTGTGTCCATGTGTTCTTATTTTTCTCACCCACCTATGAGTGAGTATATGCGGTATTTCTTTTCTGTTCTTGTGTCAGTTTGCTGAGAATGATGTTCTCCAGATTCATCCATGTCCTACAAAGGACACAAACTCATCATTTTGATTGCTGCATAATATTCCATGGTGTATATGTGCCACATTTTCCCAGTCCAGTCTATCATCGTTGGGCATTTGGGTTGGTTCCAGGTCTTTGCTATTGTAAACAGTGCTGCAATGAACATTCGTGTGCATGTGTCCTTATAGTAGAACGATTTATAGTCCTTTGGATAGATACCCAGTAATGGGATTGCTGGGTCAAATGGAATTTCTATTTCTAGGTCCCTGAGGAATCGCCACACTGTCTTCCACAATGGTTGAACTAATTTACACTCCCACCAACAGTGTAGAGTGTTCCTATTTCTCCACATCCTCTCCAGCATCTGCTGTCTCCAGATTTTTAATGATCGCCATTCTAACTGGCGTGAGATGGTATCTCAATGTGGTTTTGATTTGCATCTCTCTAATGACCAATGACGATGAGCACTTTTTCATATGTTTGTTGGCCTCATGTATGTCTTCTTTTGTAAAGTTTCTGTTCATATCCTTTGCCCATTTTGAATGGGCTTGTTTATTTTTCCTGTAAATCTGTTTGAGTTCTTTGTAAATTCTGGATATCAACCCTTTGTCAGATGTGTAAACTGCAAAGATTTTTCCCATTCTGATGGTTGCCGATTCACTCTAGTGACTGTTTCTTTTGCCGTGCAGAAGCTGTGGAGTTTGATTAGGTCCCATTTGTCTATTTTGGCTTTTGTTGCCAATGCTTTTGGTGTTTTGTTCATGAAGTCCTTGCCTACTCCTATGTCCTGAATGGTTTTGCCTAGATTTTCTTCTAGGGTTTTTATGGTGTCAGGTCTTACGTTTAAGTCTTTAATCCATCTGGAGTTAATTTTAGTGTAAGGTGTCAGGAAGGGGTCCAGTTTCTGCTTTCTGCACATGGCTAGCCAGTTTTCCCAACACCATTTATTAAATAGGAATCCTTTCCCCATTGCCTGTTTTGTCTGGTTTATCAAAGATAATATGGTTGTAGATGTGTTGTGTTGCCTCCGATGCCTCTGTTCTGTTCCATTGGTCTATATCTCTGTTTTGGTACCAGTACCATGCTGTTTTGATTACTGTAGCCTTGTAGTATAGTTTGAAGTCTGGTAGCGTGATGCCTCCGCTGTGTTCTTTTGCTTAGAATTGACTTGGCTATGCGGGCTCTTTTTGGTTCCATATGAAATTCATGGTGGTTTTCCAGTTCTGTGAAGAAATTCAATGGTAGTTTGATGGGGATAGCATTGATTGTGTAAATTACTTTGGGCAGTATAGCCATTTTCACGATATTGATTCTTCCTAACCACGAACATGGAATGTTTCTCCATCTGTTTGTGTCCTCTCTTATTTCGTTGAGCAGTTGTTTGTAGTTTTCCTTAAAGGGTCCCTTACATTCCTAGTGAGTTGTATTCCTAGGTATTTTATTTTCTTTGTAGCAATTGTGAATGGCAGTTCGTTCTTGATTTGGTTCTCTTTAAGTCTGTTATTGGTGTATAGGAATGCTTGTGATTTTTGAACATTGATTTTATATCCTGAGACTTTGCTGAAGTTGCTTATCAGTTGCAGGAGCTTTTGGGCTGAGGTGATGGGGTCTTCTAGTATACTATCATGTCGTCTGCAAATAGAGACAATTTGGCTTCCACCTTTCCTATTTGAATACCCTTTATTTCTATTTCTAGGTCCCTGAGGAATCGCCACACTGTCTTCCACAATGGTTGAACTAATTTACACTCCCACCAACAGTGTAGAGTGTTCCTATTTCTCCACATCCTCTCCAGCATCTGCTGTCTCCAGATTTTTAATCGCCATTCTAACTGGCGTGAGATGGTATCTCAATGTGGTTTTGATTTGCATCTCTCTAATGACCAATGACGATGAGCACTTTTTCATATGTTTGTTGGCCTCATGTATGTCTTCTTTTGTAAAGTTTCTGTTCATATCCTTTGCCCATTTTTGAATGGGCTTGTTTATTTTCCTGTAAATCTGTTTGAGTTCTTTGTAAATTCTGGATATCAACCCTTTGTCAGATGTGTAAACTGCAAAGATTTTTTCCCATTCTGATGGTTGCCGATTCACTCTAGTGACTGTTTCTTTTGCCGTGCAGAAGCTGTGGAGTTTGATTAGGTCCCATTTGTCTATTTTGGCTTTTGTTGCCAATGCTTTTGGTGTTTTGTTCATGAAGTCCTTGCCTACTCCTATGTCCTGAATGGTTTTGCCTAGATTTTCTTCTAGGGTTTTTATGGTGTCAGGTCTTACGTTTAAGTCTTTAATCCATCTGGAGTTAATTTTAGTGTAAGGTGTCAGGAAGGGGTCCAGTTTCTGCTTTCTGCACATGGCTAGCCAGTTTTCCCAACACCATTTATTAAATAGGAATCCTTTCCCCATTGCCTGTTTTGTCTGGTTTATCAAAGATAATATGGTTGTAGATGTGTTGTGTTGCCTCCGATGCCTCTGTTCTGTTCCATTGGTCTATATCTCTGTTTTGGTACCAGTACCATGCTGTTTTGATTACTGTAGCCTTGTAGTATAGTTTGAAGTCTGGTAGCGTGATGCCTCCGCTGTGTTCTTTTGCTTAGAATTGACTTGGCTATGGGCTCTTTTTGGTTCCATATGAAATTCATGGTGGTTTTCCAGTTCTGTGAAGAAATTCAATGGTAGTTTGATGGGGATAGCATTGATTGTGTAAATTACTTTGGGCAGTATAGCCATTTTCACGATATTGATTCTTCCTAACCACGAACATGGAATGTTTCTCCATCTGTTTGTGTCCTCTCTTATTTCGTTGAGCAGTTGTTTGTAGTTTTCCTTAAGAGGGTCCCTTACATTCCTAGTGAGTTGTATTCCTAGGTATTTTATTTTCTTTGTAGCAATTGTGAATGGCAGTTCGTTCTTGATTTGGTTCTCTTTAAGTCTGTTATTGGTGTATAGGAATGCTTGTGATTTTTGAACATTGATTTTATATCCTGAGACTTTGCTGAAGTTGCTTATCAGTTGCAGGAGCTTTTGGGCTGAGGTGATGGGGTCTTCTAGGTATACTATCATGTCGTCTGCAAATAGAGACAATTTGGCTTCCACCTTTCCTATTTGAATACCCTTTATTTCTTTTTCTTGCCTGATTGCTCTGGCTAGAACTTCCAGTACTATGTTGAATAGAAGTGGTGAGAGGGCATCCTTGTCTAGTGCCATTTCAAAGGGAATGCTTCCAGTTTTGCCCATTAAGTATGATATTGGCTGTTGGTTTGTCATAAATAGCTTTTATTACTTTGAGATATGTTCCATCAATACCAAGTTTATTGAGGGTTTTAGCATAAAGGGCTGTTGAATTTTGTCAAATGCCTTCTCTGCATCAATTGAGATAATCATGTGATTTTGTTTTTGCTTCTGTTTATGTGGTGAATTACATTTATAGACTTGCGTATGTTGAACCAGCCTTGCATCCCAGGATGAATCCTACTTGATCATGATGGATAAGTTTTTAATGTGCTGTTGCAATCGGTTTGCCAGTATTTTATTGAAGATTTTGCATCTATGTTCATCATGGATATTGGCCTGAAGTTTTCTTTTCTTGTTGAGTCTCTGCCAGGTTTTGGTATCAGGATGATGTTGGTCTCATAAAATGATTTGGGAAGGGTTCCCTCTTTTTGGATTATTTGGAATAGTTTCAGAAGGAATGGTACCAGATCCTCTTTGTGTGTCTGGTAGAATTCAGCTGTGAACCCATCTGGACCTGGGCTTTTTTGTGTGGTAGGCTCTTAATTGCTGCCTCAACTTCAGACCTTGTTATTGGTCTATTCATAGTTTCGGCTTCCTCCTGGTTTAGGCTTGGGAGGACACAGGCGTCAGGAATTTATCCATTTCTTCCTGATTTACTAGTTTATGTGCATAGAGTTGTTTGTAGTATTCTCTGATGATGGTTTGAATTTCTGTGGAATCTGTGGTGATTTCCCTTTATCGTTTTTATTGCATCTATTTGGTTGTTCTCTCTCTTCTTTTTATCAGTCTGGCTAGTGGTCTGTCTATTTTGTTGATCTTTTCGAAAAACCAGCTCTTAGATTTATTGATTTTTGAAGGGTTTTCTTGTCTCTATCTCCTTCAGTTCTGCTCTGATCTTAGTTATTTCTTGTCTTGACTAGGTTTTGAGCTTTTTGATCTTGCTCCTCTAGCTCTTTCAATTTTGACGATAGGGTGTCAATTTTGGATCTCTCCACTCTTCTCATGTGGGCACTTATTGCTATATATTTTCCTCTACAGACTGCTTTAAATGTGTCCCAGAGATTCTGGTACGTTGTGTCTTCATTCTCGTTGGTTTCAAAGAACTTCTTTATTTCTGCCTTCATTTCATTGTTTATCAATCAACATTCAAGAGCCAGTTGTTCAGTTTCCATGAAGCTGTGCGGTTCTGAGTTATTTTCTGAATTCTGAGTTCCAACTTGATTGCACTATGGTCTGAGAGACTGTTTGTTATGATTTCCGTTGTTTTGCATTTGCTGAGGTGCTTTACTTCCAATTATGTGGTCAATTTTGGAGTAGGTGTGATGTGGTGCTGAGAAGAATGTATATTCTGTGGATTTGGGGTGGAGAGTTCTGTAAATGTCTATCAGGTTTGCTTGTTCCAGGTCTGAGTTCAAGTCCTGGATATCCTTGTTAATTTTCTGTCTGGTTGATCTGTCTGCTATTGACAATGGAGTGTTAAAGTCTCCCACTATTATTGTGTGGGAGTCTAAGTCCTTTGTAAGTCATTAAGAACTTGCCTTATATATCTGGGTGCTCCTACATTGGGTCCATATATATTTAGAATCGTTATCTCTTCTTGTTGTATCGATCCTTTTACCATTATGTAATGACCTTCTTTGTCTCTTTTGATCTTTGTTACTTTAAAGTCTATTTTATCAGAGATGAGAATTGCAACTCCTGCTTTTTTGCTCTCCATTTGCTTGGTAAATCTTCCTCCATCCCTTTATTTTGAGCCTTTGTGTATCTTTGCATGTGAGGTGGGTTTCCTGGATACAGCACACCGATGGGTTTTGGAATTTATCCATTTCTTCCTGATTTACTAGTTTATGTGCATAGAGTTGTTTGTAGTATTCTCTGATGATGGTTTGAATTTCTGTGGAATCTGTGGTGATTTCCCTTTATCATTTTTATTGCATCTATTTGGTTGTTCTCTCTCTTCTTTTTATCAGTCTGGCTAGTGGTCTGTCTATTTTGTTGATCTTTTCGAAAAACCAGCTCTTAGATTTATTGATTTTTTGAAGGGTTTTTCTTGTCTCTATCTCCTTCAGTTCTGCTCTGATCTTAGTTATTTCTTGTCTTCGGCTAGGTTTTGAGCTTTTTGATCTTGCTCCTCTAGCTCTTTCAATTTTGACGATAGGGTGTCAATTTTGGATCTCTCCACTCTTCTCATGTGGGCACTTATTGCTATATATTTTCCTCTACAGACTGCTTTAAATGTGTCCCAGAGATTCTGGTACGTTGTGTCTTCATTCTCGTTGGTTTCAAAGAACTTCTTTATTTCTGCCTTCATTTCATTGTTTATCCAATCAACATTCAAGAGCCAGTTGTTCAGTTTCCATGAAGCTGTGCGGTTCTGAGTTATTTTCTGAATTCTGAGTTCCAACTTGATTGCACTATGGTCTGAGAGACTGTTTGTTATGATTTCCGTTGTTTTGCATTTGCTGAGGTGCTTTACTTCCAATTATGTGGTCAATTTTGGAGTAGGTGTGATGTGGTGCTGAGAAGAATGTATATTCTGTGGATTTGGGGTGGAGAGTTCTGTAAATGTCTATCAGGTTTGCTTGTTCCAGGTCTGAGTTCAAGTCCTGGATATCCTTGTTAATTTTCTGTCTGGTTGATCTGTCTGCTATTGACAGTGGAGTGTTAAAGTCTCCCACTATTATTGTGTGGGAGTCTAAGTCCTTTGTAAGTCATTAAGAACTTGCCTTATATATCTGGGTGCTCCTACATTGGGTCCATATATATTTAGAATCGTTATCTCTTCTTGTTGTATCGATCCTTTTACCATTATGTAATGACCTTCTTTGTCTCTTTTGATCTTTGTTACTTTAAAGTCTATTTTATCAGAGATGAGAATTGCAACTCCTGCTTTTTTGCTCTCCATTTGCTTGGTAAATCTTCCTCCATCCCTTTATTTTGAGCCTTTGTGTATCTTTGCATGTGAGGTGGGTTTCCTGGATACAGCACACCGATGGGTTTTGGTTTTTATCCAATTTGCCAGTCTGTGTCTTTTGATTGGTGCATTTAGCCCATTTACATTCAGGGTTAATATTGTTATGTGTGAATTTGATACTGCCATTTTGATGCTAGCTGGCTGTTTTGCCCGTTGGTTCATGTACATTCTTCATTTTGTTGATGGTCTTTAGCATTTGGTATGCTTTTAGGATGGCTGGAACTGGTTGTTTCTTTCTATGTGTAGTGCCTCTTTCAGGAGCTCTTGTAAAGCAGGCCTAGTGGTGACAAAATCTCTGAGTACTTGCTTGTTCGTGAAGGATTTTATTTTTCCTTCACTTATGAAGCTCAGTTTGGCTGGATATGAAATTCTGGGTTGAAAGCTCTTTTCTTTAAGGATGTTGAATATTGGCCCCACTCTCTTCTGGCTTGTAGAGTCTCTGCCGAGAGATCTGCTGTGAGTCTGATGGGCTTCCCTTTGTGGGTGACCTGACCTTTCTCTCTGGCTGCCCTTAGTATTTTCTCCTTCGTTTCAACCCTAGTGAATCTGACGATTATGTGCCTTGGGGTTGCTCTTCTTGCAGAGTATCTTTGTGGTGTTCTCTGTATTTCCTGGAGTTGAGTATTGACCTGTCTTGCTAGGTTGGGGAAATTTTCCTGGATAATATCCTGAAGAGTGTTTTCCAGCTTGGATTCATTCTCTTCATCACATTCTGGTACACCTATCAAACGTAGGTTGGGTCTCTTCACATAGTCCCACATTTCTTGGAGATTTTGTTCATTCCTTTTGCACTTTTTCTTTAATCTTGGTTTCTCGTTTTATTTCATTGAGTTGATCTTCAACTTCTGATATTCTTTCTTCTGCTTGGTCAATTCGGCTGTTGAAACTTGTGCATGCTTGAAGTTCTCGTGTTGTGTTTTCAGCTCCTTCAATTCATTCATATTCCTCTCTAAGTTGTCCATTCTCGTTATCAATTCCTCGAATCTTTTTCAAATCTTTTTCTAGGTTCTTAGTTTCTTTGCACTGGTTTAGAACATGTTCCTTTAGCTCACTGAAGTTTCTCATTATCCACTTTCTGAAGTCTGATTCCGTCATTTCGTCACATTCATTCTCCGTCCAGCTTTGTTCCCTTGCTGGTGAGGAGTTTTGGTCCTTTTGGAGGTGAGGTGTTTTGGTTTGGTGTTTTCCTCCTTTTTGCGCTGGTTTCTTCCCATCTTTATGGATTTATCCGCCTGTCGTCTTAGTATTGGCTGATTTTTCAATTGGGTCTCTGTGTGGACACTGAGATTGTTGATGATGAAGTATTTCTGTTACTTAGTTTTCCCTCTAATGATCTATCCTCTCTGCTGTATGAGTGCTGAGGTCCACTCCAGGCCCTGCTTGTCTGGGGTATACCTGCAGCAGCTGCAGAACAATGAGGATGATACCAGTTTCTTCTTCTGCTGCCCTTGTTCCAGAATGATGCCAGCCAAATGTCAGTCTGATTAGTCCTTTTCTGGGGTGACTCCTTGGATATACAGGGGTCAGGAGCTGCTTGAGGAGACAGTCTGTGCTTTATAGGAGCTCCAGTGCTAAGCTGTGAGCTCCGTTGTTCATTCAGGGTTGTTGGGAGGTTGTTTATGTCTGCTGCAATAGAACTCATAAAACACCACTCTTTTTTTCACCCTTAGATGCTCTGTCTCAGGGGTTGGGGCTTTCTTTTATGAGTATCTGTTGCACTGTCCTGCCCACTAGATGGCAGTCTATTCACTATTTGCCTGCCGGGGCTCTGACCTGCTGGGCTCCCTTCTGCTGTGGGCGAGTCTCTCTGTTATGGCAGGTTGCCTCGGCAGCGGCAGGCAGTCCTGGGCGGTACTTAAGTGGGGTGCACTTCGTCATCAATGGTGGACGTCCCTCCTGACCGGGCTGCACCGTCCTAGATGCGGCAACAAAACTCTCAGCCCCAAGCGCCTCCAGTCGCCGCCCTGCTTGTCCCGTGAGCGTGGGACCCGCCGAGCCCGATCACCCAGCTCCCTGCCTCAGAGTCCGTCCTCTCTCTCTCTCTTCCTCTCCCCAAGCTGAAGGTCGACTCTCTCACTGGCGCCCCAGGAGCCTGCCGATGGGGCACTGGGATCCGTCGATCTCCCGTGCCGCTGCCCACTACCCGGCTCAGATCACGCTTCCCAGGAAACTTCTGGTACGTTGTGTCTTCATTCTCGTTGGTTTCAAAGAACTTCTTTATTTCTGCCTTCATTTCATTGTTTATCCAATCAACATTCAAGAGCCAGTTGTTCAGTTTCCATGAAGCTGTGCGTTCTGAGTTATTTTCTGAATTCTGAGTTCCAACTTGATTGCACTATGGTCTGAGAGACTGTTTGTTATGATTTCCGTTGTTTTGCATTTGCTGAGGAGTGCTTTACTTCCAATTATGTGGTCAATTTTGGAGTAGGTGTGATGTGGTGCTGAGAAGAATGTATATTCTGTGGATTTGGGGTGGAGAGTTCTGTAAATGTCTATCAGGTTTGCTTGTTCCAGGTCTGAGTTCAAGTCCTTTGTAAGTCATTAAGAACTTGCCTTATATATCTGGGTGCTCCTACATTGGGTCCATATATATTTAGAATCGTTATCTCTTCTTGTTGTATCGATCCTTTTACCATTATGTAATGACCTTCTTTGTCCCTTTTGATCTTTGTTACTTTAAAGTCTATTTTATCAGAGATGAGAATTGCAACTCCTGCTTTTTTTGCTCTCCATTTGCTTGGTAAATCTTCCTCCATCCCTTTATTTTGAGCCTTTGTGTATCTTTGCATGTGAGGTGGGTTTCCTGGATACAGCACACCGATGGGTTTTGGTTTTTATCCAATTTGCCAGTCTGTGTCTTTTGATTGGTGCATTTAGCCCATTTACATTCAGGGTTAATATTGTTATGTGTGAATTTGATACTGCCATTTTGATGCTAGCTGGCTGTTTTGCCCGTTGGTTCATGTACATTCTTCATTTTGTTGATGGTCTTTAGCATTTGGTATGCTTTTAGGATGGCTGGAACTGGTTGTTTCTTTCTATGTGTAGTGCCTCTTTCAGGAGCTCTTGTAAAGCAGGCCTAGTGGTGACAAAATCTCTGAGTACTTGCTTGTTCGTGAAGGATTTTATTTTTCCTTCACTTATGAAGCTCAGTTTGGCTGGATATGAAATTCTGGGTTGAAAGCTCTTTTCTTTAAGGATGTTGAATATTGGCCCCCACTCTCTTCTGGCTTGTAGAGTCTCTGCCGAGAGATCTGCTGTGAGTCTGATGGGCTTCCCTTTGTGGGTGACCTGACCTTTCTCTGGCTGCCCTTAGTATTTTCTCCTTCGTTTCAACCCTAGTGAATCTGACGATTATGTGCCTTGGGGTTGCTCTTCTTGCAGAGTATCTTTGTGGTGTTCTCTGTATTTCCTGGAGTTGAGTATTGACCTGTCTTGCTAGGTTGGGGAAATTTTCCTGGATAATATCCTGAAGAGTGTTTTCCAGCTTGGATTCATTCTCTTCGTCACATTCTGGTACACCTATCAAACGTAGGTTGGGTCTCTTCACATAGTCCCACATTTCTTGGAGATTTTGTTCATTCCTTTTGCACTTTTTTCTTTAATCTTGGTTTCTCATTTTATTTCATTGAGTTGATCTTCAACTTCTGATATTCTTTCTTCTGCTTGGTCAATTCGGCTGTTGAAACTTGTGCATGCTTCAAGTTCTCGTGTTGTGTTTTTCAGCTCCTTCAATTCATTCATATTCCTCTCTAAGTTGTCCATTCTTGTTATCAATTCCTCGAATCTTTTTCAAATCTTTTTTCTAGGTTCTTAGTTTCTTTGCACTGGTTTAGAACATGTTCCTTTAGCTCACTGAAGTTTCTCATTATCCACTTTCTGAAGTCTGATTCCGTCATTTCGTCACATTCATTCTCTGTCCAGCTTTGTTCCCTTGCTGGTGAGGAGTTTTGGTCCTTTTTTGGAGGTGAGGTGTTTTGGTTTCGGTGTTTTCCTCCTTTTGCGCTGGTTTCTTCCCATCTTTATGGATTTATCCGCCTGTCGCCTTAGTATTGGCTGATTTTTCAATTGGGTCTCTGTGTGGACACTGAGATTGTTGATGATGAAGTATTTCTGTTACTTAGTTTTCCTCTAATGATCTATCCTCTGCTGTATGAGTGCTGAGGTCCACCCAGGCCCTGCTTGTCTGGGGTATACCTGCAGCAGCTGCAGAACAATGAGGGATGATACCAGTTTCTTCTTCTGCTGCCCTTGTTCCAGAATGATGCCAGCCAAATGTCAGTCTGATTAGTCCTTTTCTGGGGTGACTCCTTGGATATACAGGGGTCAGGGAGCTGCTTGAGGAGACAGTCTGTGCTTTATAGGAGCTCCAGTGCTGAGCTGTGAGCTCCGTTGTTCATTCAGGGTTGTTGGGAGGTTGTTTATGTCTGCTGCAATAGAACTCATAAACACCACTCTTTTTTTTTTTTTCACCCTTAGATGCTCTGTCTCAGGGAGTTGGGGCTTTTATGAGTATCTGTTGCACTGTCCTGCCCCACTAGATGGCAGTCTATTCACTATTTGCCTGCCGGGGCTCTGACCTGCTGCTGGGCTCCCTTCTGCTGTGGAGCCGAGTCTCTCTGTTATGGCAGGTTGCCTCGGCAACGGCAGGCAGTCCTGGGCGGTACTTAAGTGGGGTGCACTTCGTCATCAATGGTGGACGCCCTCCTGACCGGGCTGCACCGTCCTAGATGCCGGCAACAAAACTCTCAGCCCCAAGCGCCCAGTCGCCGCCCTGCTTGTCCCGTGAGCATGGGACCCGCCGAGCCCGATCACCCAGCTCCCTGCCTCAGAGTCCATCCTCTCTCTCTCTCTTCCTCTCCCAAGCTGAAAGGTCGACTCTCTCACTGGCGCCCAGGAGCCTGCCGATAGGGCACTGGGATCCGTGCGATCTCCCGTGCCGCTGCCCACTACCCCGGCTCAGATCACGCTTCCCAGGAAACTCCTGGTCTGGCTCATTGTCCAAGTCCCGCTCAATCAGATGGACATGCCAATCTGCCCTTCCAAATCTCAGATTGCCGGTTTAACAGGGCACCCAGACCAGTGAGTTCCACGCGGTCCGCTTCTCCGCCCTGGGCAGGAGGAGAAATAAGAGGACTGGGCACCGCCTGCTCATACTCTCGCTGGGGGCTGGAGGCAGCAAGGTGCCAACAGCGTGGCCTCCACTGCGCCTACTCCCAGAGCCCAAGAAGTCCAGAGCCTGTGGCATCCAGCGCTGAAAGGAGGAGACGGCGGCCCAGCGAAGGGTGAGTCTGGGAGACTGGGGTGCTGGCGGCAGGGGGTGCACAGGTAGAAGTCTCAACCCCCGGGGAGCGGCGTGCGGGGAAAGGCAGGAGGGATCCCGCGACACTGGGTGTTGCAGGCCGGGGAGGGAGGCCGCAGCCTGGGAGCCCAGCGGAGCCTTCGGTCCCTCCCGGAGCTGCCATCCCAGCCTGAGCCAGAACCCCTCCGATGCACAGCACCTCCCCTTTTCCTTCCTAAATCCCAGGCTCTGTGCGGCTTGAACCTAACTCCCGGCATCCTCCTCGCCTTCTCAGAGCCCGTGGGGTGGCGCTGGAGGAGCCCGGTCGGAGAGGGGCCTTCACTTTCCCTCCGTGGAATCCCTGGAGCCTCTGTGTGCTCAGGGGCTGGGGTCCAGGGCCTCCTACCCGCCCGGGGTGAGAAAGGGAGCCCGGATTAGGACCCAGTGAGAGGGCGCTGGAGTCCGTGAGCGGCTGGAGCCTTGGACGATAGCCGGGGAGGAGGATGGGGTCCCCTGTGCCCCAGTTCCCCTACTGCCGGGGCTTCTGTCCCCTCCTGGGTGTCCTGCCCCCTAGGGTCAGCCCTCCGGGCTCCCTGTGGGTATCCTTTCATCTGGAACTGGAAATAACCAGCTTCAAAGAACGGCTTAAAATCTGTATTCGCCAATGGACCCCTTTTCCCCCTCCTCATCTCTAGTGTTCTTTTTGTCTTGGGTCATTTGCGGTTTTTTCTATATTGATGTGAAGCGTTTTTAAAGACACTTTATGGATTAGTCCTTTATTGGTTCATTTCTGTTGGAGGTAGTTGTTTCCTAGTGTGGTCTTTATTGTTTAATTTCATTTCTTATTTCCTGCTTTCTTGTACAAAGGAATCGAATCAATTTTATACCTTGATCATGCATCCACCAGTAACTTCGCTTAATTCACCCATTAACTGTCATTATTTTAGGGTTGTGTTGAATTTTCCATGTATGTAATTGTCAGTCACATGTCGTTTGCTGGTTAAATGTTGGACATTATACTTTATTTATTTTTGTCCTAATTAAACATCTGATACAGTGTTAATTCGGTGATGTTTTAAGAAATCTTGTTTAGTTTTGATTCCAGGGGAAAGGTTTTAATAAGCATGTCTTACTTATGTTTTTTATTTTAGACTAAATCAAATTAAAGAAGTTGCCCTCTTTGACATTTGTTATGTGTGAGTTCTTATTGAATTTTAATGTGCTTTTTCACATTTATCCTTAATAATTATGATTTTCTCCCTTTCTTTGGCCAACAATAGGATCTTATACATGATTTATTTTTAAGGGTTAACCACTCTTGCATTTTTTAGTATATTGCAGTTGGTATCAGTGAATTAAGTTTTTAATAATGGTTTAATTCATGTAACAATGTTTTTCTTAGAATATTTGTATCTGTGTGTGTGAAACAGGGCATCTCTTATTTCTGGGTGTTTTTTTTTTTTCTATTGCCTGGTCAGATGGTGTATTAAGGTAATGCTGGCCTCAGGAGACAAATTGAAAACATTCCTTTCTTTCTCTTTGAGAGAGTCTGAACAGTGTTGATATTTTTTTCCCTTAAATATTTGGAAAATTTTCAAAGTCTGATCCTGGTGTTTTTCCTTGTGGAACGTTGTTTGTTGATTTTTTAAATAGTTAATTTTAATATATATAGGGTTGTTCTTATGCTAATTTTTGTGTCAGTTTTAGTAAGTTGGGTTTTCAGCATCATCCACTGTGATCTCTGTTGTCAGACTTTTGATCCTATGTATTTCACAAAATTCTCTGATTATCTTGTTATAATACTGCTATATAGAGCAGGCTGTTGTTTTGATTCTAATATTGGTCGCTTGTGTTTTGAATCTTTCTTAATCCATTTTGCTTGTGGTTTATTAACTATATTAATATTTATAAAAACAACTTTTAGCCTTGGTTTGTATCTGTTTTATTTTTTCCATTTCATTGAGTTTTGTTCTTGTCTTTATTATTGCCTTCATCATTTATTCTTTCAACTTGATTTTTCTTTCTTGATTCTTGAGAAAGAAGTTGAGGTGATAGATTTTCAGTGTTTCTGGACTCCTGCCCTGCACAGATCCTCTCTCACTGTAACCTGTTTCATGTGGGGTAGAGTTTAGAAAATGTTTATTGGCCTCTGTACCTTATTTTTTTTCATGTATTCTTCTTACTTTGTTAACTTTTCTTTAGGGTTTTTTTCCTCCTCATATTAATTTGAAGGACTTACCTGTACGTTAGGCCTTTATTGGCTCGTTTTTGTCATAGGTTCTTGTTCTCTAGTTTGATTTCTGTTATTTCATTTCTTTTCTTTGTTTTCATAGTTGTATATAGTAATCTGGTTGCTAATGACCTTTTATGCAGTAGCTTTACCTAATGTAGTTATTAATTGTCACACTTTATGTCATGTTAGGCTGTACCGAGTGCTTCTGGGAGCAGCCAGGTCTCCATGAACTCCCCATTTACTCTAAAGACTTAACAGCCCACATGTGTGCCCACTGAATAATATCACCTGTGTAGGGCAGTGATGCTGGAGAAGCAGTGACTCTGTCGTTCTGTGAATCCACCGCGTTATCACAAATATTAACATTAAAATAAAATGGACTGTTAGGCAACTGCAAAGGACTGATACACCTATGTTGCACAAATTTGTCTTTTCACATTCAAAGTACTTGTAAGAGTTTCAGGTTCCTCATACTTAGCCACTAACCTCAGGGGTCTTGGTACACAGCCACACATATACACATGAATGCACACATGTGCACAAATATTCATACATACATGCAGATGTGCACACACAAATCTGGGTGAGAAAGTCAGATTTATATGAAAGAGTTCCTGCTTTGTAAGCCGTCTGGCCGAGTAGGGAGAAAGAGGGGAAACAACACACTGGTTATCTTGGAAGAGGAGATGAAGGGAGGAGAGCTGGATATGTCCAGTGGGCAGAAAGCCAGGAGCCACTCCACCTAAGATTGAGGTCTCCACATGGATGGTACCCGCAAAACATAACAACAGGAAGGACACAGTCACCACCAGGTCAATGGTGAGTTTCATGACTGTCAACTAACCGGCCATCTGCATTAAAGACCTGCAGTGGATTAAGTTAGCAGTTGAGCTTTCTGTATGTTACCTTACTTACTTTCTATATATTTGCTTATTAACTACATGTAATTAAATGGTGATTAACCATTTTCTGAACCAAAAGCTTTGTATAATTTCAATGTAGTAGAAAAATGTTATGAGTTTAACACTATAACTTGAGATCTAAAAACAAACAGTTGCATAAGAATTGGTCAGATACCTTGTGTTTGAAACATATTGAAGTCTTCAAAATTAATCTGATAGCTCTGCAGTTGGTATGCTACATAAGAGAAAATATTTGGCATGAAGGGAGTAAACACACTACATGTATGCAAGTAACAATGGAAAGAATGTTAACTCGAGACTTACTGAATAGTTACTCTGGAATTCATATGTAGAGAAATTCATTATGAATATACGTGGTCAGATTATTAACAACCTTCCCAAAAGCAGAAAGCTCATTGTCAAGCAGATCCATTTAAATGGAATGATTTGGGAGATGATTTCTAGCACAAGTGTGCATTGACTCAGCATTTATTAAGTTGTACAGCAGGCTGCTGGAGGCCTCCTTGTGGCCTGGGCTGGCATTCAGTGCCCTCCTTCCTTCTCAGTAGACTTCCTTGGTCTTGATAACAATACATGTTAACAAACATAAATCTCAAAATACACATAACTTTCCTCCCCCACAAGCCAGGGTATCAGCTCTGCAAATCAGATGAACCCAGGGTCAGTGGGGATGACAGGGAATGCCACCCCACTTTCCTGCTCAGCTTCCATCTCCTGAAGAGCTCTGGGGCCTTCCTTCTTGACAGGGACTGTGTCTGTCTGGCTTCCTCAGCCAGGTACGAGAGGCTTTGAGGACCTGTGTCTGTCTCTGGAAAGGAGGAAGGAACCTGTGGCATCTTCCCCAAGCAAATGCACATCCAGCCCATGGCCCAAACTTCAGAGTGAGGCAAGGGGTCCAGCACAGCCCCTCCATTTCTGCAGCAGAGCCCAGAAGATGCATCTGATGTGGCGGCTGGCCCAAACCTCCAAACGTCATAGGTTTGAAGTGTCTTTGTTGACACAGCCATGACCACTGTCCCCATGGGCCATGGCAAGGTTTTATTTTTGGCTTTTGTTATTTGTTTGAGACAAGGTCTTACTTTGTGGCCCAGGCTGGAGTGCAGTGGTGCAAACTCAACTCATTGCAGCCTTCACTTCCTGGGCTCAAGCAGTCCTCCCATCTTGGCCTCCTAAAGTACTAGAATTCCAGGCTTGAGCCACCACTCTGTGCCTTGTGTAGAAGTATTATACATTATCTTTAAAACATAGTTTGGTGCTAATAATCTAAAACTGGGTTGCTGTTTAATATTAATATGCTCTTTGTGGAGTATCTAATAAAATGCTTTGCTTCATAACCTGAAACAAAAGGTTTCACTGTATTTCCTTGATCAGATCAACAACTGTGCAAGTCTTGGATAATGATATTGTCACTCAAAAGAAAAGGAAGAACCCATCTTTAAGGAAACTTTCTGTGTTTTACTGGTAGTTGAGAAAGAACAGATTCCTTCAGCAGTGGCAGCAGTCAGATAAGATGAATTTTTTATTTTTATTTTTTTACTTTGCTAAATACTGAGGCTCTGTTGAGGAGGAAGCTTCCACAGTAGGACCTAGGAGAGCTGCAGTCACCATATCCACACTGTGTTAGGCACAAACAGCAATGTAGTTTCCCAGGGAAAACAACTTCCAACGGTAGATTTGTGATCAAAGTTTGTGAATAGCTTTACAAGTCCTCAGCAAGGCTGGACGTGGTGGCTTACACTGGTAATCCCAGCACTTTGGGAGACTGAGGTGGGCAGATCACCTGAGTTAGTAGTTCAAGACCATCCTGACCAATATGGAGAAACCCTATCTCTACTAAAAAATAAAAATTAGCCAGGCATGGTGGCGCATGCTCATAAGCCCAGCTACTCAGGAGGCTGAAGCAGGAGAAGAAAGGTTACAGTGAAGCAGAGGTTGCAGTGAGCCAAGATTACATCATTGTACTGCAGCCTGGACAACAAGAATGAAACTCCATCTCAAAAGAAAAAATCCTTCAAAAGATTTTTTACTTATAATCTCCTCCATCCTCAACAAGCAGTCTCAGCATTTCTGTAGTAACCAAAGTCTCAGCATCTAGTGAAGCAGCTTGCAACATCTGGGAGCTCAGGGTATTGCCACTGTACATGGGGCACTTGGTGGGACTTTGGCAAGGATTTCTTAATTAACACTGAGCCAACCTCTATGAAGACATAGGCATTATTTTAAAGACTGAAAACATAAGGTGGGGTGTGATGGCTCACACCTATAATCCCAACACTTTGGGAGGCCAAGTGAGGCAGATCACTTGAGCTGAGGAGCTCAACACCATCCTGGGCAACATGGCAAAACCCTTCTCTCCTAAAAATACAAAAATTAGCTGAGTGTGATAGTGCATGCCTGTAATCGCAGCTACTCAGGAGGCTGAGGTGGGAGAATCACTTCAACCCAAGAGCAGAGGTAATAGTGACCTGAGATTGTGCCACTACATTCTACATTCCAGCCTGGGCAACAGAGTGAGACTCCTAAAAAAGAAATCAACAAAAATACTAAAGATTGAATATATGGAGTTCTTCAATTTCTATAGATAATCTTCAGTCTTCTATAGAAGAACATTAAAGATTAGAAAATTACATAGCCAGGTGCAGTGGCTCAGGCCTGTAATTCCAGCACTTTGGGAGGCCGGGGCAGATGGATCACTCAAGGTCAGGAGTTCGAGACCAGCCTGGCCAACATGGTGAATCCCCATCTCTACTAAAAATACAAAAATTAGCTGCATGTGGTGGCAGGTGCCTGTAATGGCAGCTACTAAGGAGGCGGAGGCAGGGAAATCGCTTGAATCCAGGAGGCGGAAGTTGCAGTGAGCGGAGATCGTGCTATTTCACTCCAGCTTGGTGTTCATGACAAGACTGCGAGTTACTCAGTTCCATTGTCTTTTGCATCTGTGGCTGTGGTTGAAAGGAATGACCTGAGTCACGCACCTCATAACTCACAGAGTGGCCCCAAGCATTCCAGTTTTATTTTTTACACTTAGATTCTGAATTATCCATGTAGTTTAAGATGTTCTGTTGCTCTTCACAATTCTCTCTGTGGCTAATCTTATGTCCTTGGGATTCATTTGAGTCTGGAACATGTCCCAGATGGCAAGATGCAGCATGCCATTGTATTTTCAAAATCCATGAACATGGTTGTTTGGCAGTTCCTCAGTAAAGATTTGGAGTGTTCAACTGTTTCTTTTATGATGTATGCCCAGGTATTGATAGTGACACTGTTGAATTTTACTCAAGCCCTGAGGTACCGGGAAACAGTGATGTTAAAGAAATGCACACCTTGTGTTCCTGCCTTACTGCAGAAAACTCCTTTCCCATTAACTTAGCTAAGACTCATGGATGCCCCTCAAAGGATGTACCACCTATGACAAGACCAGACACAGACCCCACAAATGTCTTTGATGAAAGTTTAACTGAACTGCTTGTCCCCATGGATGCATAAGGATAACATGCCAATTAGCTTGGCTTTGATCTGGGCTTTACCATGTCCTTCAAGACCTGCTTATTAGTTAAAGGCATTTTGGACTGCACAACTTCTTCAAAGACATTTTATTCTGTGCTTAATCATATAGAAATGCAATGATTTGATAGATGAACCAATGTGGTTTTCCTCCCTTGTTCTCCAGTTGCCCACTATTTCGCTCCCATTTAGGCTAAACCTTGGCATCTTATCTTTTGAAGGGGACGTTTTAACAAAAGGACAAAGAAGAAAAGAGTAGACACTCATATTTTGAGTTTTAATAAACTTGGAAAAATGATGACACAAGAGCGAGGTTGTCACATCCCAGAGCAGATGAGGAACTTCTGAATGAGAGTGGGGGAAGGGATGGAGCTGTTGACACTCGATGGTGATTACGCTCATGTAGACGGGACTTTGAGTGGTAGAGGCTAAAGGTACCTAGCATACCTCCTCAGGCAGACAAGAAGAAACTAGCAAGTGTAGACACAAGACGAGGAGTCACAGTGAAACCTGTCACAACATTCAACCTTTATTCAGGAAATACTTTGTAACACTTAACACTGTGCCAGGTACTTTTCTAGGCACTGGACATACTGCAAAGAATAAACCCATAAAAAATTGTCCTGGTGGAATTTGCAATTTCGTGCAAAAGAGCAAATGGTTCACAAAAGAAATAAGCATAACTGTAGAATGTTGGAAAATGTCAAAAGTTATGGCACAAAATGAAGGAAAGGGAATAGGCACTGCTGAGGGGTGGGCTACAATCTGAATTGGGTAGGAGGGGATGGAGTGAGAATCTCCCATTTGATCACAACCTTGATGCAGGTGAGAGAGGCAGGAGGTGAGTGTGGGCAAGAGCCACCCAAGTGGCTATAGCAGGCTGGGTACTGCATTATATAGGGCACATTAAGTGAAATGTGATGGCTATTTTGTGTCATCTTTTAAAATCCCAATAGAAATAGGACTGTGTGGGAAGACTACATTTTGAAATAAATATTTTCAAAAGTAATTACTTCAAAAAGAGCACAGATGTTGCATCCTTCTCAGAAGTGGGAATATTAATGATAGGTTAAGGTATCATTTTGTGTTAGAATATTTAAGCTAGTATGGCTTGGTGTGGTGGCTCACATCTGTAATTCCAGCACTTTGTGAGGCTGAGGAGGGTGGATCACTTGAGGTCAGGAGTTTGAGATCAGCCTGGCCAATATGGTGAAACCCCATCTCTACTAAAAATACAAAAATTAGCCAGTTGTGGTGAGTGTCTATAATCCCAGCTACTGAGAAGGGTGAGGCAGGGGAATTGCTCAAATCCAGGAGGCAGAGGCTGTGCTGAGCCAGGATCATGCCACTGCACTCCAGCCTGGGTGACAGAGCAAGACTCCGTCAAAAAAAATATATTACAACCATTAACAAAATTCCAAAGTCCCAGAAATGTGGCAAGACAGGCAACGCTACTGATGGCCCTAATGAAGCCCTTCAGTTTTCTCAGAGGAGCCTCTGTGAGTTAGAATCATACCTTGGGCTGCAGCTGGTTAAGACATTCCTGTCAGCCTCTGGGATCAACCGTGGCTTGTGGAGGTTGTTTGGATGGGGCTGTGAGCCTCCCTCTAGGTAAAACACAAGCACATCTCTCTTGGTTTTTCCTAATGTAGGATCACAGGCAAAGCCTAGTGTACTCAGAGCATCTGATATCCTAGGCAAAGCATTGGATAAGATGCTGCAGATATTTCCTTCTAAAAATAAAAACTCCTCTGGGAAATGCTCAGGCATCTCAATGGCCACACCAGCTCTCGTGTGTGTTCCCAACTCCCTTCATTTGGCTCTGTACCCACTGACATTTTTCATGCGAAATCTGGGAGGGGATTGGACAGTTTGCACAACTTAGTTCATGACTCTCCCACAGTCTTATAGACTTCACTAATCTTTGAGACTGTTCACCCACTCATGTGACAAAGTTAGCTACTTCTGGAAATTTGGGCCAGTTCATTTTTCTAGGTCTCAGTTTGCTCATTTATATGCAAGAGGTTTAGTGTAGGTTAACCATGGTTGCCAATGTGCCTGTCTTTCCAGATGGTTAATAACAAGAAAATCTGAGCTGGGGGCTGCAGTTCCAAGTCCCAGTTTCATGCCTTCAAGATCAACTGTCTTTATTTGTCACCAGGCATGCATTTCCCCGATACCCTCAATATATTGACATGAAATATGACAAGACAAATTATCTATGTGCATTTTCTTCTCCATTCCTCATGACTTGTATTACCTTTACTCATCAAAATCAATTTTTCACATTTTTGAAAGAGTCTTTTGACAAAGATGTGAATTATCTATAAGCAGCTGAAAGAAGAGGGGTTTTGCCCTCAGTTTGCTGGTGACAAATTTCCAAACGATGAGTAAGAGATTTGCTAAGGCATCAGTTTCCTTGAGGGGGTCTTTATTTTCTTTTTTTCTCTTGGGGACAAGGGAATGAGCAGAGCAGGTATGCTACTAGGTTTGTTTTGTTTGGTTTTAGCTTATGTACAAAATCAAGTCTGTTTTTCATTTAAATATCTTTTTTCTTGTATGATAGAGATGGATTGTAAAAGACTCATTGCAGCATCAGGGAAGAATGTTTTAAAGTGCAAGGAAATGTTGCAAAATTGGAAAGCAGACATAATTCCACAAAACTAAATAAAACTGGGGAATTTTTAGGATACTCTAAGTAAATCTTATTATTTGCATCCTGCTAACCCCAATCAAATAATAATTTAGATTTTTTTTTTTTTTTTTGAGACAGAGTTTCGCTCTTGTTACCCAGGCTGAAGTGCAATGGCACGATCTCGGCTCACCGCATCCTCCGCCTCCTGGGTTCAGGCAATTCTCCTGCCTCAGCCTCCTGAGTAGCTGGGATTACAGGCACGCGCCACCATGCTCAGCTAATTTTTTGTATCTTTAGTAGAGACGGGGTTTCACCATTTTGACCAGGATGGTCTCGATCTCTTGACCTCGTGATCCACCCGTCTCAGCCTTCCAAAGTGCTGGGATTACAGGCTTGAGCCACCGTGCCCAGCCAGATTTGTTTACTAAACTGAACATTCCCTTGACTGAGCTGTAGAGGATGAGCAAGTGTCAACCAGTAATTACTCTCCTTATGGGCTAACACAACAGGCTCCTGTGAGTCATAATACTCACATTCAGAGGTGGTCCAGTACAGTCTGCAGTCCCACCATAGAAACCCTTTCCATGCTTAGCCACTGTTGTCATTAATCTCTCCAAACCCAAGTCATGGTTCAAACACAGCCGTCCCTTGGTAGCCAGAGATTGGTTCCAGGACCCACTTTGGACACCCAAATCCATGCATGCCCAGGTCCTGAAGTCAGCCTTGTGGAGCCTGTGGGTGGGAAAAGCCACCTTTGTGCATGCAGACTTGGCACCTGGCCAATACTGTATTTTCCTCCAATGTTTGGTTTCAAATGTGGAAACTACCTATACGGACTTACTGCATTTACTTTTAAAAATCCTCTGTAAGTGGACTTGTACAGTTCAGGCCCACATTGTCCCAGGATCAACTCTACAGTAAAAATCAAGTATCTTTTTTATTGTCTCTCTGGACCTGTCTTTTCGCCAATAAAATATGAGGGCTTAATTAATTTATCCCGAAGTCTAATCCAGCTGTTTATCAATATCCTCACAAACTATTAAAACACTTGTTGTTAAGTCTTAGGGAAATGTGCCTAGCTCTGGCTTATCCATGCTTGGATTGTTCAAATTATGCCAGGTTAAGAGGCAGTGATTTCAATGGGAAAAAAAGTATCTCACAGTCTTTTCTTTTCTTTTTTGATGAAGTCTCACTCTGTCAGCCAGGCTGGAGTGCAATGGTGCAATCTCAACTCACTGCAACCTTCACTTCCTGAGTTCAAGCTGTTCATCTGCCTCAGCCTCCTAAGCAGCTGGGATTACAGGCACCCACCACCATGCCCAACTAATGTTCATATTTTTAGTAGAGACAGGCTTTTGCCATGTTGGCCAGGGTGGTCTTGAGCTCCTGACCTCAGATGATCTGCTCGCCTCAGCCTCCCAGAGTGCTGGGATTACAGGCATGAGCCACCGCTCGTCCAGCTCACGGTCTATTTTCTAGTCTCCTCTTGAGTAAAGACAGTTATGTAGATATATTCTCACTCAGCCAGTCCTTTCTCCTTTCTTTTTTTTTTTTAATTGTATTTTAAGTTCTGGGGTACATGTGCTGATCTTGCAGGATTGTTGCATAGGTACACACGTGCCATGGTGGTTTGCTGTCTCTATCCCCCTGTCACCTACATCGGGCATTTCTCCCAACGTTATCCCTTTCCAACCTCCCCACCTGCTTCTGACCCTCCCCTAAACTCCCATCCCCCAACATACCCCAGTGTGTGATGTACTGCTCCCTGTGCCCATGTATTCTCATTGTTCGACACCCGCCTATGAATGAGAACATGCAGTGTTTGGTTTTCTGTTCTTGTGTCAGTTTGCTAAGAATGATGGTTTCCAATCTGGAATCTGTTTTCTTAAGGAACAGTTCTGGAATTAGTTTATTCCACAGTAAATCAGCCACAGTAACTGAGCCCCCAGCCTATATGAACTGTACAGGCACATCCATTGTTTTCCACTGTGCAGTGACCCATGAACCAAAAGGTGAAAATGGTTCCTGACTGACTAATTTAAAAGCCTGATCTAGTACTCCAGAAATCTCTTTATACTCCATTCATTTGATAGAAAAGATGCCTAGTGAGAATTTAGAGACAATGTGAAAAATGTAGGATAATGTGAAAGAATAACAACAGGTCCATTGTTAGAAATTTCCTGCAAAAAATTTAAAGTATAAAGTGCCTGGTGAGAAAAAATATTAAAGGGAAAAGACACATGTGGAATTCAAATTACTCTCAGAGCACTCCCAGACTCTTTTTATAGGTACAGTGAGCTAGAAACCCTAAGAAGACAATCTGTTTCCTTCCTAAATTTCAAATTGTATTAGTGACTGATTTTATTACAATAGTCATAGGCAGTGTGAGTCACAACTATTTCTATAGCTTCTGTAGAATTTGTGGCATTCTGATCATTGTTTCCGCTGGATATGCTGGGTTTTTGAGACAGTCTCACTGTCGCCCACGCTGGAATGCAGTAGCATGATCTCAGCTCACTGTAACCTCTGTCTCCTGGGTTCAAGAGATTTTCCTGCCTCAGCCTCTCGGGTAGCTGGAACTACAGGTGTGTGCCACCACACCTAGCTAATTTTTTATTTTTATTTTTTAGTAGAGATCAGGTTTCACCATGCTGGCCAGGCTGGTCTTGAACTCTTGACCTCAGGTGATCACCCGCCTCAGCCTCTAAAAGTGCTGGGATTACAGGCATGAGCCACTGGGCCTGGATCTGCTTTTATTGTTATTTGTTTTGTTTTGGAAAATGAGGAGTGTGTGAATGTCAGTAAGGCTGTTGAATTTTTCTCCTGCATGTTTAGCAGCCAAGCCACTCAAAACTGCCCTGGGTGTAAAGGAGTGGGAAGGGATTTGCATTTCTGACTTTGTTTTTAACTTTCAATACTGCCAATTCTCCATATGCTATTTCCCACACCTCCCATTTGGAAAATTTCTATATAAATCCATCATTTTAGTAAATGTATTATTTTAGAGCTAAACTGACCTGACCCAGTACTACATATGTTATAGAATCTCGATGACTTCTGACTAGCTTCTTACCTCTGATTCTTGAGTCTTGTATGCAGCATTGGGTTCACTGCTGGGAATGTTAAAGAATTCAAGATGTTATTCTATGATGAGATTATTGAATATTTTCTTTTTTTTAAATTTTATTGCATTATAGGTTTTGGGGTACATGTGCAGAACGTGCAAGATAGTTGCATAGGTACACACATGGCAGTGTGTTTTGCTGCCTTCCTCCCCCTCACCCACACTTGGCATTTATCCCCAGGCTATCCCTCCCCAGCCTCCCCCACTGTCCCTCCCCCATTTACCCCAATAGACCCCAGTGTGTAGTAGACCCCCTCCCTGTGTCCATGTGTTCTCATTTTTCTCACCCGGCTATGAGTGCGAATATGCGGTATTTCTTTTTCTGTTCTTGTGTCAGTTTGCTGAGAATGATGTTCTCCAGATTCATCCATGTCCTTACAAAGGACATAAACTCATCATTTTTGATTGCTGCATAATATTCCATGGTGTATATGTGCCACATTTTCCTAATCCAGTCTATCATCGATGGGCATTTGGGTTGGTTCCAGTTCTTTGCTATTGTAAACAGTGCTGCAATGAACATTCCTGTGCATGTGTCCTTATAGTAGAACGATTTATAGTCCTTTGGATATATACCCAGTAAAGGGATTGCTGGGTCAAAAGGAATTTCTATTTCGAGGTCCTTCAGGAATCGCCACACTGTCTTCCACAATGGTTGAACTAATTTACACTCCCACAACAGTGTAAGAGTGTTCCTATTTCTCCACATCCTCTCCAGCATCTGCTGTCTCCAGATTTTTTAATGATCGCCATTCTAACTGGTGTGAGATGGTATCTCAATGTGGTTTTGATTTGCATCTCTCTAATGACCAGTGATGATGAGCATTTTTTCATGTGTTTGTTGGCCTCATGTATGTCTTCTTTTGTAAAGTGTCTGTTCATATGTTTTGCCCATTTTTGAATGGGCTTGTTTGTTTTTTTCCTGTAAATCTGTTTGAGTTCTTTGTAAATTCTGGATATCAGCCCTTTGTCAGATGCGTAAACTGCAAAGACTTTTTCCCATTCTGATTGTTGCCGATTCACTCTAGTGACTGTTTCTTTTGCTGTGCAGAAGCTGTGGAGTTTGATTAGGTCCCATTTGTCTATTTTGGCTTTTGTTGCCAATGCTTTTGGTGTTTTATTCATGAAGTCCTTGCCTACTCCTATGTCCTGAATGGTTTTGCCTAGATTTTCTTCTAGGGTTTTTATGGTGTCAGGTCTTACGTTTAAGTTTTTAATCCATCTGGAGTTAATTTTAGTGTAAGGTGTCAGGAAGGGGTCCAGGTTCTGCTTTCTGCACATGGCTAGCCAGTTTTCCCAACGCCATTTATTAAACGGAATCCTTTCGCCATTGCTTGTTTTTGTCTGGTTTATAAAAGATTATATGGTTGTACATATATTGTGTTGCCTCCGATGCCTCTGTTCTGTTCCATTGGTCTATATCTCTGTTTTTGTACCAGTACCATGCTGTTTTGATCACTGTAGCCTTGTAGTATAGTTTGAAGTCAGCTAGTGTGATGCCTCCCGCTGTGTTCTTTTTGCTTAGAATTGACTTGGCTATGTGGGCTCTCTTTTGGTTCCATATGAAGTTCATGGTGGTTTTTTCCAGTTCTGTGAAGAAATTCAAGGGTAGTTTGATGGGGATAGCATTGATTGTGTAAATTACTTTGGGCAGTATAGCCATTTTCACGATACTGATTCTTCCCAACCATGAACATGGAATGTTTCTCCATCTGTTTGTGTCCTCTCTTATTTCATTGAGCAGTGGTTTGTAGTTTTCCTTGAAGAGGTCCCTTACATTCCTTGTGAGTTGTATTCCTAGGTATTTTATTATCTTTTTTTTTATTATTTTTTTTTATTTTAAAAAATTTTTTTTGCATTATAGGTTTTGGGGTACATGGGCAGAACGTGCAAGATAGTTGCATAGGTACACATATGGCAGTGTGTTTTGCTGCCTTCCTCCCCTTCACCCACACTTGGCATTCATCCCCAGGCTATCCCTCCCCAGCCCCCCCCACGCTGTCCCTCCCCCATTCCCCCCAATAGACCCCAGTGTATAGTAGACCGCCTCTCTGTGTCCATGTGTTCTCATTTTTCTCACCCACCTATGAGTGAGTATATGCGGTATTTTTTTTCTGTTCTTGTGTCAGTTTGCTGAGAATGATGTTCTCCAGATTCATCCATGTCCTTACAAAGGACACAAACTCATCATTTTTGATTGCTGCATAATATTCCATGGTGTATATGTGCCACATTTTCCCAGTCCAGTCTATCATCATTGGGCATTTGGGTTGGTTCCAGTTCTTTGCTATTGTAAACAGTGCTGCAATGAACATTCGTGTGCATGTGTCCTTATAGTAGAACGATTTATAGTCCTTTGGATAGATACCCAGTAATGGGATTGCTGGGTCAAATGGAATTTCTATTTCTAGGTCCCTGAGGAATCGCCACACTGTCTTCCACAATGGTTGAACTAATTTACACTCCCACCAACAGTGTAAGAGTGTTCCTATTTCTCCACATCCTCTCCAGCATCTGCTGTCTCCAGATTTTTTAATGATCGCCATTCTAACTGGTGTGAGATGGTATCTCAATGTGGTTTTGATTTGCATCTCTAATGACCAGTGATGATGAGCATTTTTTCATATGTTTGTTGGCCTCATGTATGTCTTCTTTTGTAAAGTGTCTGTTCATATCCTTTGCCCATTTTTGAATGGGCTTGTTTGTTTTTTTCCTGTAAATCTGTTTGAGTTCTTTGTAAATTCTGGATATCAGCCCTTTGTCAGATGTGTAAACTGCAAAGATTTTTTCCCATTCTGATGGTTGCCGATTCACTCTAGTGACTGTTTCTTTTGCTGTGCAGAAGCTGTGGAGTTTGATTAGGTCCCATTTGTCTATTTTGGCTTTTGTTGCCAATGCTTTTGGTGTTTTATTCATGAAGTCCTTGCCTACTCCTATGTCCTGAATGGTTTTGCCTAGATTTTCTTCTAGGGTTGTTATGGTGTCAGGTCTTACATTTAAGTCTTTAATCCATCTGGAGTTAATTTTAGTGTAAGGTGTCAGGAAGGGGTCCAGTTTCTGCTTTCTGCACATGGCTAGCCAGTTTTCCCAACACCATTTATTAAATAGGGAATCCTTTCCCCATTGCTTGTTTTTGTCTGGTTTATCAAAGATAATATGGTTGTAGATATGTTGTGTTACCTCCGAGGCTTCTGTTCTGTTCCATTGGTCTATATCTCTCTTTTGGTACCAGTACCATGCTGTTTTGATTACTGTAGTCTTGTAGTATAGTTTGAAGTCTGGTAGTGTGATGCCTCCCGCTGTGTTCTTTTTCCTTAGAATTGACTTGGCTATGCGGGCTCTTTTTTGGTTCCATATGAAATTCATGGTGTTTTTTTCCAGTTCTGTGAAGAAATTCAATGGTAGTTTGATGGGGATAGCATTGATTGTGTAAATTACTTTGGGCAGTATAGCCATTTTCACGATATTGATTCTTCCCAACCATGAACATGGAATGTTTCTCCATCTGTTTGTTTCCTCTCTTATTTCGTTGAGCAGTGGTTTGTAGTTTTCCTTAAAGAGGTCCCTTACATTCCTTGTGAGTTGTATTCCTAGGTATTTTATTTTCTTTGTAGCAATTGTGAATGGCAGTTCGTTCTTGATTTGGTTCTCTTTAAGTCTGTTATTGGTGTATAGGAATGCTTGTGATTTTTGCACATTGATTTTATATCCTGAGACTTTGCTGAAGTTGCTTATCAGTTTCAGGAGTTTTTGGGCTGAGGTGATGGGGTCTTCTAGGTATACTATCATGTCGTCTGCAAATAGAGACAATTTGGCTTCCACCTTTCCTATTTGAATACCCTTTATTTCTTTTTCTTGCCTGATTGCTCTGGCTAGAACTTCCAGTACTATGTTGAATAGGAGTGGTGAGAGAGGACATCCTTGTCTAGTGCCGGATTTCAGAGGGAATGCTTCCAGTTTTTGCCCATTAAGTATGATATTGGCTGTTGGTTTGTCATAAATAGCTTTTATTACTTTGAGATATGTTCCATCAATACCAAGTTTATTGAGGGTTTTTAGCATAAAGGGCTGTTGAATTTTGTCAAATGCCTTCTCTGCATCAATTGAGATAATCATGTGGTTTTTGTTTTTGCTTCTGTTTATGTGGTGAATTACATTTATAGACTTGCGTATGTTGAACCAGCCTTGCATCCCTGGGATGAATCCTACTTGATCATGATGGATAAGTTTTTAATGTGCTGTTGCAATCGGTTTGCCAGTATTTTATTGAAGATTTTGCATCTATGTTCATCATGGATATTGGCCTGAAGTTTTCTTTTTCTTGTTGAGTCTCTGCCAGGTTTTGGTATCAGGATGATGTTGGTCTCATAAAATGATTTGGGAAGGGTTCCTCTTTTGGATTATTTGGAATAGTTTCAGAAGGAATGGTACCAGATCCTCTTTGTGTGTCTGGTAGAATTCAGCTGTGAACCCATCTGGACCTGGGCTTTTTGTGTGGTAGGTTTAATTGCTGCCTCAACTTCAGACCTTGTTATTGGTCTATTCATAGTTTCGGCTTCCTCCTGGTTTAGGCTTGGGAGGACACAGGCATCCAGGAATTTATCCATTTCTTCCTGGTTTACTAGTTTATGTGCATAGAGTTGTTTGTAGTATTCTCTGATGATGGTTTGAATTTCTGTGGAATCTGTGGTGATTTCCCTTTATCGTTTTTTATTGCATCTATTTGGTTGTTCTCTTTTCTTTTTATCAGTCTGGCTAGTGGTCTGTCTATTTTGTTGATCTTTTGAAAACCAGCTCTTAGATTTATTGATTTTTGAAGGGTTTTTCTTGTCTCTATCTCCTTCAGTTCTGCTCTGATCTTAGTTATTTCTTGTCTTTGGCTAGGTTTTGAGCTTTTTTGATCTTGCTCCTCTAGCTCTTTCAATTTTGATGATAGGGTGTCAATTTTGGATCTCTCCACTCTTCTCATGTGGGCACTTATTGCTATATATTTTCCTCTACAGACTGCTTTAAATGTGTCCCAGAGATTCTGGTATGTTGTGTGTTCGTTCTCGTTGGTTTTGAAGAACTTCTTTATTTCTGCCTTCATTTCATTGTTTATCCAATCAACATTCAAGAGCCAGTTGTTCAGTTTCCATGAAGCTGTGCGGTTCTGAGTTATTTTCTGAATTCTGAGTTCCAACTTGATTGCACTATGGTCTGAGAGACTGTTTGTTATGATTTCCGTGGTTTTGCATTTGCTGAGGAGTGCTTTACTTCCAATTATGTGGTCAATTTTGGAGTAGGTGTGATGTGGTGCTGAGAAGAATGTATATTCTGTGGATTTGGGGTGGAGAGTTCTGTAAATGTCTATCAGGTTTGCTTGTTCCAGGTCTGAGTTCAAGTCCTGGATATCCTTGTTAATTTTCTGTCTGGTTGATCTATCTGATATTGACAGTGGAGTGTTAAAGTCTCCCACTATTATTGTGTGGGAGTCTAAGTCTCTTTGTAAGTCATTAAGAACTTGCCTTATATATCTGGGTGCTCCTGCATTGGGTCCATATATATTTAGAATCATTAGCTCTACTCGTTGTATTGATCCTTTTACCATTATGTAATGACCTTCTTAGTCTCTTTTGATCTTTGTTGCTTTAAAGTCTATTTTATCAGAGACAAGAATTGCAACTCCTGCTTTTTTTTGCTCTCCATTTGCTTGGTAAATCTTCCTCCATCCCTTTATTTTGAGCCTTTGTGTATCCTTGCATGTGAGGTGGGTTTCCTGGATACAGCACACCGATGGGTTTTGGTTTTTATCCAATTTGCCAGTCTGTGTCTTTTGATTGGTGCATTTAGCCCATTTACATTTAGGGTTAATATTGTTATGTGTGAATTTGATACTGCCATTTTGATGCTAGCTGGCTGTTTTGCCCATTGGTTCATGTAGATTCTTCATTTTGTTGATGCTCTTTAGCATTTGGTATGCTTTTAGGATGGCTGGAACTGGTTGTTTCTTTCTATGTGTAGTGCCTCTTTCAGGAGCTCTTGTAAAGCAGGCCTAGTGGTGACAAAATCTCTGAGTACTTGCTTGTTCATGAAGGATTTTATTTTTCCTTCACTTATGAAGCTCAGTTTGGCTGGATATGAAATTCTGGGTTGAAAGTTTTTTTCTTTAAGGATGTTGAATATTGGCCCCCACTCTCTTCTGGCTTGTAGAGTCTCCGCCGAGAGATCTGAGGTGAGTCTGATGGGCTTTTCTTTGTGGGTGACCCGACCTTTCTCTCTGGCTGCCCTTAGTATTTTCTTCTTCATTTCAACCCTGGTGAATCTGACGATTATGTGCCTTGGGGTTGCTCTTCTTGCGGAGTATCTTTGTGGTGTTCTCTGTATTTCCTGGAGTTGAGTATTGACCTGTCTTGCTAGGTTGGGGAAATTTTCCTGGATAATATCCTGAAGAGTGTTTTCCAGCTTGGATTCATTCTCTTCATCACATTCTGGTACACCTATCAAACGTAGGTTGGGTCTCTTCACATAGTCCCACATTTCTTGGAGATTTTGTTCATTCCTTTTTGTGCTTTTTTCTCTAATCTTCGTTTCTCGTTTTATTTCATTCAGTTGATCTTCAACTTCTGATATTCTTTCTTCTGCTTGGTAAATTCGGCTGTTGAAACTTGTGCATGCTTCACGAAGTTCTCGTGTTGTGTTTTTCAGCTCCTTCAATTCATTCATGTTCCTCTCTAAGTTGTCCATTCCTGTTATCATTTCCTCGAATCTTTTTTCAAATCTTTTTTCAAGGTTCTTAGTTTCTTTGCACTGATTTAGAACATGTTCTTTTAGCTCACTGAAGTTTCTCATTATCCACTTTCTGAAGTCTGATTCCGTCATTTCGTCACACTCATTCTCTGTCCATCTTTGTTCCCTTGCTGGTGAGGAGTTTTGGTCCTTTGTTGGAGGTGAGGTATTTTGGTTTCAGGTGTTTTCCTCCTTTTTGCGCTGGTTTCTTCCCATCTTTGTGGATTTATCCACCTCTCGTCTTAGTAGTTGCTAATTTTTCAGTTGGGTTTCTGAGTGGATGCCCAGATTGTTGATGATGAAGTATTTCTGTTACTTAGTTTTCCTTCTAATGGTCTAGCCCCTCTGCTATATGAGTGCTGAGGTCCACTCCAGTCCCTGCTTGTCTGGGGTACACCTGTAGCAGCTGCGGAACAGTGAGGGATACTACCAGTTTTTTCTTCTGCTTTTTTCCAGAATGATGCCCGCCAAATGTCAGTCTGATTAGTCCTTTTTTTGGGGTGACTCTGGATATACAGGGGTCAGGGAGCTGCTTGAGGGGACGTTCTGTGCTTTATAGGAGCTCCAGTGCTGAGCTGTGAGCTCCGTTATTCATTCAGCATTGTTGGGAGGATGTGTTTATGTCTGCTGCAACAGAACTCATAAAACACCCCCCTTTTTTTTCCCCCTGAGATGCTCTGTCTCAGGGGGTTGGGGCTTTCTTTATGAGTATCTGTTGCACTGTCCTTCCCGGCTAGGAGGTAGTCTATTCACTATTTGCCTGCCAAGGCTTTGCCCTGCTAGCGCGGGTCTGCCCTGCTGCCAACAGGTCCCATTCTGCTGTGGTGCTCCACCCAGCTGAGGGAGTCTCTCTGTTATGGCGGGTTGCCTCGGCAACGGCAGGCTGCGTTAGCACTGGGCGGTACTTCAGTAGGGGCAGATTGCATCCATAGTGGCGGACGGCCTTCCCCCACTGGGCTGCACCGTGCTAGATTCAACTGTGCCGGCAGCAAAGCTCTCAGCCCCGAGCGCCTCCAATTGCCACCCTGCTTGTCCCCGTGAGGGTGGGACCCGCCGAGCCCGATCACCCAGCTCCCTGCCTCAGAGTCCGTCCTCTCTCTCTCTCTTCCTCTCCCCAAGGTGAACGGTCGACTCTCTCACTGGCGCCCCAGTAGCCTGCTGATAGGGCACTGGGATCCGTGCAATCTCCCGTGCCGCTGCCCACTGTGCCAGCTCAGATTACACTTCCCAGAAATCTCTTGGTCTGGCTCATTGTCCAAGTCCCATTCAATCAGATGGACATGTCAATCTGCCCTTCCATATCTCAGATTCCTGGTTTAACAGGGCACCAAGGCGCTGGCTGAGCTGCGCGAGCCGGCTGTGCTGGCTTCCCGTGTCTCTCCACACCTGGGACTTTCAACGCTCTGTGGGCAAAAAAGGTCCGTCCAAGAATGTGGCTAGCACTCACCCTCTGCGCCTTCACTAGGAGCTGCAATCCTGAGTCCCCTCTACGACGCCATCTTGTAAGCACCCCCTATTGGATTTTTTCAACTTCACCCAAGCAGACATAGGTAATTGATGTGACAGAAATATTTCAGAAGTTATATCAGCAGACATTCAGATGTCCAGGAGCACCACCCATGTGGGCTCCGCTGGACACTAAACCCATGTGGATTCATTAGGTCCTTCAGGGCTCGACCCCTCATTGAGAGGTTGACATAGCATTCGATGACTATAATAAAAAAGAATTAATTCATACTATAGTGCATCATGAATCTGTGGGTCACATTATTACAAAATATATATTTTATAATTGTATTCGACTGTGAGAGAAATTAATATACCCATGGAAGAGTATATACTGATTAAAACAAATATATACAGACAATAAGTTTATTTTTTTGATTACATGATTTTTTTAAAAAACAGAAAAGTCACTGGTTACATTAGTAATTTTAAACTTTATATCCTAGAAGGTAGTAAGAAGTTTTAGTATATTTTCTTTCTCACAGACACTGCGTTCTGGCTAAATACATTGCAATACAACTTTTAACAAAAATATTACTGCAAATACATAGCAATGTAAATCTCAGTTAAAAAATAAATCCCTGAATACTATGATCAAAACACTTTCAGAATTTCAAAGTTGATTCTATACCTCAAAGAGGTTTGATGACTAGAAAACTTAATTGCAATAAAAGACATTTCCGCATCCCTGTTGACCTCTGCAGCTCAGTGATGTCTCGTCATTCCCACATCTCTGCTAACAGGCACCAAGTGGACCATGGTTCTCACAGCAGCCCTAGAGCTGTCACCGGTAGAGGCTCCCTCCAGGGCACTAAAACTCCCATCCCTGGAGCATGCAGCCAGTTTTGGGCAGCTCCAGGCCCCAGCTGACCTCACTGTTAGCAGGGGAAAGTCCTGTTTGTGGACTTCTTGCTGCAAGGGGTGGCTCCTGCCATGCAGTTCATGAGATTCCTCCCATCAGGCAAACTGGCCACACTCTCCAAATGGTGAACTGCATGTCCAGGGAGCATAGGCCAAGTTCCTTCACACGGAGCTTAAGTCAAAGTCCTGGCTGAGCCCTTAGTGTCTCCCATTCTTGACAACAGAGCAATGAAGGCCTCCTTCCTGACAGTTCATAAATGTTCACTCAACACACAGTGAGATTTTGCTACTAACATCATGTCTTCATTTTCTGAAAAAGGACCTATGGGTTTCTTTTCATAGACTTCATAATCAGGAGCAAACAGGTAATTAGGGTGGGTTGAGTCTAGTGCAGTTCTTTTCAGAGATGAGACTGGGGACCAGATATGTCTCCTTACTGTTCAAAATCAACCTTATATACAACATCTTTAGATGATCTCAATGCCACTACACTTGGTTAATTTATTATTATTATTATTATTTTGTAAAGATGGAGTCTTTTTATGTTGCCCAGGATGATCTCAAACTCCTGGGCTCAAGTGATCCTCTTGCCTCGGCCCTCCAATGTGCTGGGATTTCAGATGTGAGCAACCACGCTCCGCCTATATTTTTAGTATTACTAAGACAAAATTCTATTACTGTGTTTTAATTTGTGATAACTTGGGGGGTTTATAGGAGCTGAAAGATTTGCTACTATTCCGTAGAAAGTGGTTTAGGAAAACATGATTTTCTATTTATATTTTTATAGAAAAAGCAGTATTTCCTAGCTTAAGCATTTTGACATAATCCAGATTTTAAAAATAATTTCAAGTTATTGTATATTAGATGGTACATGTGCAGGTTTGTTATATGGGTATGACACTGAGGCTTGGGGTATCAACAATTCTCTTACCCAGGCAGTAAGCATTGTTCCCAACAGGTGGTTCTTCAGCCCACATCCCTTTATCTTCCTCTACCATCTTAATGGTCCCTAATGTGTATTGTTCCAATCTTTACACTTGTGTGTATTCAATGTTTAGCTCCCACTTTTAAGTGAGAACATGCAGTATTTGGTTTTCTATTCTTGTGTTAGTTCACTTAGGATAATGGCCTTCAGTTCCATCCATGTTGCTGCAAAGGATATGATATTATTCTTTTTTATGGCTGTGTAGTATTCTATGGTGTATATGTACCACATTTTCTTTATCCAATCCACTGTTGATGGGCACCTGGGTTTATTCTATGTCTTTGCTATTGTGAATAGTGCTGCATTGAACATATGGGTGCATGTGTCTTTTTGATAGAATGAATTATTTTCCTTTGAGTATGTACCCAGTAGTGGGATTGCCAGATTGAAGGGTAGTTCTATTTTAAGTTCTTTGAGGAATCTCCAAACTGCTTTCCACAATGGCTGAACTAGTTTGTATTCCTACCAACAGGATATAAATGTTCCTTTTTCTCCACAGCCTTGTCAGCATCTGTTTTGTTTTTGTTTTTTTTGTTTTTTTTTTGAATTTTGAATAATAGCAATTCTGACTGGTATGAGATGGTATCTTGTTGTGGTTTTGATTTGCATTTCTCTGATGATTAGTGATGTTGAGCATTTTTATATGATTGTTGGCCACTTCGATGTCATCTTTTGAGAAGTATCTGTTCATGTCCTTTGCCAACTTTTTAATTAGATTTTTGGGTTTTTCTTGTTGATTGTTTAACCTCCTAGTAGATTCTGTATTTTAGATCTCTGTTGAGCATAGTTTGCAAATATTTTCTTCCATGATGTAGGCTGTCTGTTTACTCTGTTGATAATTTATTTTGCTGTGCAGAAGCTCTTTAGTTGAATTAGGCCCCACTTGTCAAGTTTTATTTTTGCTGCAATTGATTCTGGGGACTTAGCCACAAATTCTTTGCCAAAGCCTATGTTGGGAAGGATACTTCCTAGGTTTTCTGCTAGGATTTTTATAGTGTGAAGACTTATCTTTGAATCTTTAATCCATCTTGAGTTGATTTTTATTTATGGTGAGAGCCAGGGTTCCAGTTTTATTCTTCTGCATATGACTAGCCAGTTATCCCCACCCAATTTATTGAATATTGAGTTTTTTTCCCATTGATTGAAGTAATACAGTTTTAATGCACTGCTTATAATACATCATTTAATAATTTCCCACTCCATAGCTTTCCATGCATATCCCATTTTACTCCAAGTTATCATCTGCAGGGGTGTCATTCAAATATATATGTCATATACAAAGAAAAATACACACATGATAAGATTTCACTGTAATGCCAGGAATGGGGTAGTTTATTTTATTAATATTGTCATATTAATTCATTTTCATATTTCATCATTAGAACATTCTTTGTCATTGACTATGAAACCAGTTTAGTCTTCAGAACACTTTATAGACAGACACCCATGCCAATATGTATATATTGCTAGACAGAAATGTAGATATATAGATACATATATGTAGCTGATTTTAAACTGAACCTCTGGAAACCATAAATAATTACTTGTGGGAAGAGTGAATTGCTGCTCATTGGAATCCTGATGTCTTAATGTGAGATTTCTAGTTTGTCTAACATGATTTTATGTGTTTATTTTACTCCACTGTGCTCTTCATCATGTCTTTAGCCAATGCCTTAGTTTTTAAAAGCAAGTATAACAGAGCAACTATGTACTGTGGTGCCTTCTACTGCTAGTGCTGCTTCATAGGCTCCTTTGAGCAGTAAATATCTAGAAGGTTAAAAGTAGTAGTTCATGCTGAGCCTAACTAAATATTGCCTCTGTAAACAAACATCAGTTGCAGTAACTGGAGCAACTTTGCTGCCAGTTGATACAATTGGTCTGTGGCAGCCTCATGTATTCCACTCAAATCATTGAGTATTAAGCTTGGGGTATAGAATAGTGATTAAAAAAAAATTTAAACTAGACTTTATTTTTCTTTAATCTTGGTTTCTCGTTTTATTTCATTGAGTTGATCTTCAACTTCTGATATTCTTTCTTCTGCTTGGTCAATTCGGCTGTTGAAACTTGTGCATGCTTCGCAAAGTTCTCGTGTTGTGTTTTTCAGCTCCTTCAATTCATTCATATTCCTCTCTAAGTTGTCCATTCTCGTTATCAATTCCTCGAATCTTTTTTCAAATCTTTTTTCTAGGTTCTTAGTTTCTTTGCACTGGTTTAGAACATGTTCCTTTAGCTCACTGAAGTTTCTCATTATCCACTTTCTGAAGTCTGATTCCGTCATTTCATCACATTCATTCTCCGTCCAGCTTTGTTCCCTTGCTGGTGAGGAGTTTTGGTCCTTTTTTGGAGGTGAGGTGTTTTGGTTTTGGGTGTTTTCCTCCTTTTTGCGCTGGTTTCTTCCCATCTTTATGGATTTATCCGCCTGTCGTCTTAGTATTGGCTGATTTTTCAATTGGGTCTCTGTGTGGACACTGAGATTGTTGATGATGAAGTATTTCTGTTACTTAGTTTTCCCTCTAATGATCTATCCTCTCTGCTGTATGAGTGCTGAGGTCCACTCCAGGCCCTGCTTGTCTGGGGTATACCTGCAGCAGCTGCAGAACAATGAGGGATGATACCAGTTTCTTCTTCTGCTGCCCTTGTTCCAGAATGATGCCAGCCAAATGTCAGTCTGATTAGTCCTTTTCTGGGGTGACTCCTTGGATATACAGGGGTCAGGAGCTGCTTGAGGAGACAGTCTGTGCTTTATAGGAGCTCCAGTGCTGAGCTGTGAGCTCCGTTGTTCATTCAGGGTTGTTGGGAGGTTGTTTATGTCTGCTGCAATAGAACTCATAAAACACCACTCTTTTTTTTCACCCTTAGATGCTCTGTCTCAGGGAGTTGGGGCTTTCTTTATGAGTATCTGTTGCACTGTCCTGCCCCACTAGATGGCAGTCTATTCACTATTTGCCTGCCGGGGCTCTGACCTGCTGCTGGGCTCCCTTCTGCTGTGGAGCAGAGTCTCTCTGTTATGGCAGGTTGCCTTGGCAACGGCAGGCAGTCCTGGGCGGTACTTAAGTGGGGGTGCACTTCGTCATCAATGGTGGACGCCCCTCCCTGACCGGGCTGCACCGTCCTAGATGCCGGCAACAAAACTCTCAGCCCCAAGCGCCTCCAGTCGCCGCCCTGCTTGTCCCGTGAGCGTGGGACCCGCCGAGCCCGATCACCCAGCTCCCTGCCTCAGAGTCCGTCCTCTCTCTCTCTCTCTTCCTCTCCCCAAGCTGAAAGGTCGACTCTCTCACTGGCGCCCCAGGAGCCTGCCGATAGGGCACTGGGATCCGTGCGATCTCCCGTGCCGCTGCCCACTACCCCGGCTCAGATCACGCTTCCCAGGAAACTCCTGGTCTGGCTCATTGTCCAAGTCCCGTTCAATCAGATGGACATGCCAATCTGCCCTTCCAAATCTCAGATTGCCGGTTTAACAGGGCACCCAGACCAGTGAGTTCCGCGCGGGTCGCTGCGGCACGCGATGCGGCACCGGCGAAGGCGGCGGGAGCCGGCTGCGTTAGCCGGCTGCTAGCGTTTCATGTCTCTCCCACACCTGGAACTTTCAACGCTCTGTGGGCATAAAAGGAACATCCGAGGATGCGGCTAGGACTCACCCTCTGCGCCTTCACCGAGAGCTGCAATCCTGAGTCACCTCTCTGACGCCATCTTCTCTGGCATTCTTTTTAGACTTTATTTTTAAAAGCCATTTAAGATTTACAGAAAAGTTGAATGAACGTTGCAGAGGTTTTGCATATACCCCCATCCTCACACATATATAACCTCCCCCATTATCAACATCCTCCACCAGAGTGGTACATTTGTTACACTGACAAATCTACATTAATGCATCATTATTTCCCATAGGCCATAGTTTACATCAGGGCTTTCTCCATACATTCTATGGGCTTGGACAAATATACAATGACATGTATCTATCATTATAATATTATACAGAGTATTTTTACTGCCATAAAATTGCTGTTTACTCCACCTATACACCCTTTCTCTAGCTTAACACCTGGCAACCACTGATATTTTTTAACTGTCTCCATAGTTTTGCCTTATGTAGAACATCATATAAGTGGAATCATACAGTATATAGCCTTTTCATATTGGCTTATTTTACTTACATATGAATTTAAACTTATTCCATGTCTTTTCATGGCTTCATAGCTTTTTAAACACTGAATAAAAATCCCTTGTCTGGATGTGTCCCAATTTCTCTTTTCACCTATTGGAAACCATCTTGGTTGCTTCCAAGATTTGGCAATTATAAATAAACCTGCTGAAAACATCCATGGACAGGTTTTTGTGTGGACACAAGTTTTCAACTCCTTTGGATAAATACCAAGGAGCATGACTGCTGAATTGTATGGTAAGAGTATTTTGAGTTTTATAAGAAACTGCTAAACTGTATTCCTAGGTGAAGCAGCCATCATTGAATGAGTAATACTATTCAGTTAAGAGTGTAGTTCCCTATCTTTCACTGTGTGGGAGGACCTGACATCATTCATTTAGTAGAAACAGTTAAGCATCCCCTGACTCAGGCTTTGTAAGATTATTTTATTGGGAATAAAGTTCTCATCACCTACGGTGCCCACTTTTATAATCCAATGGTTGACAAAGTTAGGAAAATTCATCGAGTTTTCATGGTTTCAAGGTAGGTTAGAGGACTGCGGGGTTCCCTTTGAGTTTTCCCATGTTTTCGCCCACGCGGTAGAACGTGAGGAAACAAGAGTTATTTTAGATTCCCCAGTAATGGGCTGGATTGAACTCCTGGCCATGTCTACGTTCACCAATACAGTTTTGATCCAGGAGAAAACTCTCTAGGTCTGATCCGCTACGTTGATTTTATAAGAATGTCCTAAATCTACCATAAAATTTTTTTGGTTTCCACTAATGGTTATGCAAAGGGAGTTAATACAGTGTTTTAAATAATGTATGGAAATAGCAGGGGCTTATGGAGGGGGTTTGACATAGGTACGCAAATGCAGTTTATTTTTTTTTTTTTTAAACTAAAGTATTCGAGTCTATGACTAGTGGAAAATCACCGCCCCATCTTCTATCCAATATGATTAGACTTTCTCTTGCCACGTGACAGCTTTGATATTGAATTGATGATGTTCTACGAGAGCTTTCCAGTCTATTCAAGCTTGTTGCAGTTCCACCAAAGGATTTTTTCAGGTCACTGGATACTTGCATAGAATTATTTTTTGAATCTGGCTGCCAGCAACTTAAAATCTCCGCCTGGGTTCAGCCAGATGTTTCTAGGGTCTCACTTGCCTCTATTACCACCGCGGATGTTCATTTTTGAACTATTCCAGTGTGCAGTTACAATCTCCTTTACCCTAATGCCAACTTTCGGACAAATGGAGTTATCAAGCAATCACCTTTCTCGATAACTTATGTATCTAAAACCTTAGAATTTTAGTTCAGCAACGTAAAAAAATGGAACTTGTATTAATTACCACCACCACGTTTAATGCTATGGAAGCCTCAGTGAAGACCTTGCTCATATTCAGGTCTAGCATATGTTCGAGTCCTGAGTGTATGTTATTTTCAGGCTACCTATAGAAATCTGGACCCTAATTGTTATTTAAACTAGTGCCACCTAGGTAACTATACTGAACTAAATCAACTGGTACACTCACCATCAGTTAGATGCATTGATCCTGCCCACATAGTTTACATCAATATCTCATTATATGTGATCAGCATGATTCCCCTTTTAGAGCATGTAGCGCAGCAATCGATCATAGTTGCATCATGTGAGCCCGTTCATGTAACAGGAGCAATATGATGAAGATCTTCAAATCCGACTTTTGTCTGCAAATGCTGGAAAAAACTGACTCCACATGATCAAAGTCTATTTAGGGCACGTACGAATTTATTTACAGGACACTTGGCTATACAATTCTGTTTGATCGTTGCTCTCATCATGTAAATTTCGGGGATACCACGAGAAGTATAGTCGGTCTTTTCAAAATGAGAATTTTTAGTGTTCAGAGGCCTGTTAACATCAGTATATAGCCAGGAACTGTTGCCTAGTAGCAGCCTCGCAGTTTTTTAGAGAGAAATAAACTTGTTATGAACCAACCTTGCGTTTGAGTCCTTATTTGCTAATAGCTTTTGCAGCTCATTTCTTAGGCACCTCATGCATGATTTAGTAGGACGCATGTGGATTAGGTGAGTCGTGTCGTTATTTTTCTTTTTTTTTTTTTTTTTTTTTTAATTTTATTGCATTATAGGTTTGGGGTACATGTGCAGAGCAGCAAAATAGTTGCATAGGTACACACATGGCAGTGTGCTTTGCTGCTTTCCTCCCCTCACCCACACTTGGTATTCATCCCCAGGCTATCCCCCAGCCCCCTGCTGTCCCTCCCCATTCCCCCAACAGTCCCCAGTGTATAGTAGACCGCCTCTCTGTGTCCATGTGTTCTTATTTTTCTCACCCACCTATGAGTGAGTATATGCGGTATTTCTTTTCTGTTCTTGTGTCAGTTTGCTGAGAATGATGTTCTCCAGATTCATCCATGTCCTACAAAGGACACAAACTCATCATTTTGATTGCTGCATAATATTCCATGGTGTATATGTGCCACATTTTCCCAGTCCAGTCTATCATCGTTGGGCATTTGGGTTGGTTCCAGGTCTTTGCTATTGTAAACAGTGCTGCAATGAACATTCGTGTGCATGTGTCCTTATAGTAGAACGATTTATAGTCCTTTGGATAGATACCCAGTAATGGGATTGCTGGGTCAAATGGAATTTCTATTTCTAGGTCCCTGAGGAATCGCCACACTGTCTTCCACAATGGTTGAACTAATTTACACTCCCACCAACAGTGTAAGAGTGTTCCTATTTCTCCACATCCTCTCCAGCATCTGCTGTCTCCAGATTTTTAATGATCGCCATTCTAACTGGCGTGAGATGGTATCTCAATGTGGTTTTGATTTGCATCTCTCTAATGACCAATGACGATGAGCACTTTTTCATATGTTTGTTGGCCTCATGTATGTCTTCTTTTGTAAAGTTTCTGTTCATATCCTTTGCCCATTTTGAATGGGCTTGTTTATTTTTCCTGTAAATCTGTTTGAGTTCTTTGTAAATTCTGGATATCAACCCTTTGTCAGATGTGTAAACTGCAAAGATTTTTCCCATTCTGATGGTTGCCGATTCACTCTAGTGACTGTTTCTTTTGCCGTGCAGAAGCTGTGGAGTTTGATTAGGTCCCATTTGTCTATTTTGGCTTTTGTTGCCAATGCTTTTGGTGTTTTGTTCATGAAGTCCTTGCCTACTCCTATGTCCTGAATGGTTTTGCCTAGATTTTCTTCTAGGGTTTTTATGGTGTCAGGTCTTACGTTTAAGTCTTTAATCCATCTGGAGTTAATTTTAGTGTAAGGTGTCAGGAAGGGGTCCAGTTTCTGCTTTCTGCACATGGCTAGCCAGTTTTCCCAACACCATTTATTAAATAGGAATCCTTTCCCCATTGCCTGTTTTTGTCTGGTTTATCAAAGATAATATGGTTGTAGATGTGTTGTGTTGCCTCCGATGCCTCTGTTCTGTTCCATTGGTCTATATCTCTGTTTTGGTACCAGTACCATGCTGTTTTGATTACTGTAGCCTTGTAGTATAGTTTGAAGTCTGGTAGCGTGATGCCTCCGCTGTGTTCTTTTGCTTAGAATTGACTTGGCTATGCGGGCTCTTTTTGGTTCCATATGAAATTCATGGTGGTTTTCCAGTTCTGTGAAGAAATTCAATGGTAGTTTGATGGGGATAGCATTGATTGTGTAAATTACTTTGGGCAGTATAGCCATTTTCACGATATTGATTCTTCCTAACCACGAACATGGAATGTTTCTCCATCTGTTTGTGTCCTCTCTTATTTCGTTGAGCAGTTGTTTGTAGTTTTCCTTAAAGAGGTCCCTTACATTCCTAGTGAGTTGTATTCCTAGGTATTTTATTTTCTTTGTAGCAATTGTGAATGGCAGTTCGTTCTTGATTTGGTTCTCTTTAAGTCTGTTATTGGTGTATAGGAATGCTTGTGATTTTTGAACATTGATTTTATATCCTGAGACTTTGCTGAAGTTGCTTATCAGTTGCAGGAGCTTTTGGGCTGAGGTGATGGGGTCTTCTAGGTATACTATCATGTCGTCTGCAAATAGAGACAATTTGGCTTCCACCTTTCCTATTTGAATACCCTTTATTTCTTTTTCTTGCCTGATTGCTCTGGCTAGAACTTCCAGTACTATGTTGAATAGAAGTGGTGAGAGGGCATCCTTGTCTAGTGCCGGTTCAAAGGGAATGCTTCCAGTTTTGCCCATTAAGTATGATATTGGCTGTTGGTTTGTCATAAATAGCTTTTATTACTTTGAGATATGTTCCATCAATACCAAGTTTATTGAGGGTTTTAGCATAAAGGGCTGTTGAATTTTGTCAAATGCCTTCTCTGCATCAATTGAGATAATCATGTGATTTTGTTTTGCTTCTGTTTATGTGGTGAATTACATTTATAGACTTGCGTATGTTGAACCAGCCTTGCATCCCAGGATGAATCCTACTTGATCATGATGGATAAGTTTTTAATGTGCTGTTGCAATCGGTTTGCCAGTATTTTATTGAAGATTTTTGCATCTATGTTCATCATGGATATTGGCCTGAAGTTTTCTTTTCTTGTTGAGTCTCTGCCAGGTTTTGGTATCAGGATGATGTTGGTCTCATAAAATGATTTGGGAAGGGTTCCCTCTTTTGGATTATTTGGAATAGTTTCAGAAGGAATGGTACCAGATCCTCTTTGTGTGTCTGGTAGAATTCAGCTGTGAACCCATCTGGACCTGGGCTTTTTGTGTGGTAGGCTCTTAATTGCTGCCTCAACTTCAGACCTTGTTATTGGTCTATTCATAGTTTCGGCTTCCTCCTGGTTTAGGCTTGGGAGGACACAGGCGTCCAGGAATTTATCCATTTCTTCCTGATTTACTAGTTTATGTGCATAGAGTTGTTTGTAGTATTCTCTGATGATGGTTTGAATTTCTGTGGAATCTGTGGTGATTTCCCTTTATCGTTTTTATTGCATCTATTTGGTTGTTCTCTCTCTTCTTTTTATCAGTCTGGCTAGTGGTCTGTCTATTTTGTTGATCTTTTGAAAAACCAGCTCTTAGATTTATTGATTTTTGAAGGGTTTTCTTGTCTCTATCTCCTTCAGTTCTGCTCTGATCTTAGTTATTTCTTGTCTTGGCTAGGTTTTGAGCTTTTTGATCTTGCTCCTCTAGCTCTTTCAATTTTGACGATAGGGTGTCAATTTTGGATCTCTCCACTCTTCTCATGTGGGCACTTATTGCTATATATTTTCCTCTACAGACTGCTTTAAATGTGTCCCAGAGATTCTGGTACGTTGTGTCTTCATTCTCGTTGGTTTCAAAGAACTTCTTTATTTCTGCCTTCATTTCATTGTTTATCCAATCAACATTCAAGAGCCAGTTGTTCAGTTTCCATGAAGCTGTGCGGTTCTGAGTTATTTTCTGAATTCTGAGTTCCAACTTGATTGCACTATGGTCTGAGAGACTGTTTGTTATGATTTCCGTTGTTTTGCATTTGCTGAGGTGCTTTACTTCCAATTATGTGGTCAATTTTGGAGTAGGTGTGATGTGGTGCTGAGAAGAATGTATATTCTGTGGATTTGGGGTGGAGAGTTCTGTAAATGTCTATCAGGTTTGCTTGTTCCAGGTCTGAGTTCAAGTCCTGGATATCCTTGTTAATTTTCTGTCTGGTTGATCTGTCTGCTATTGACAGTGGAGTGTTAAAGTCTCCCACTATTATTGTGTGGGAGTCTAAGTCCTTTGTAAGTCATTAAGAACTTGCCTTATATATCTGGGTGCTCCTACATTGGGTCCATATATATTTAGAATCGTTATCTCTTCTTGTTGTATCGATCCTTTTACCATTATGTAATGACCTTCTTTGTCCCTTTTGATCTTTGTTACTTTAAAGTCTATTTTATCAGAGATGAGAATTGCAACTCCTGCTTTTTTGCTCTCCATTTGCTTGGTAAATCTTCCTCCATCCCTTTATTTTGAGCCTTTGTGTATCTTTGCATGTGAGGTGGGTTTCCTGGATACAGCACACCGATGGGTTTTGTTTTTATCCAATTTGCCAGTCTGTGTCTTTTGATTGGTGCATTTAGCCCATTTACATTCAGGGTTAATATTGTTATGTGTGAATTTGATACTGCCATTTTGATGCTAGCTGGCTGTTTTGCCCGTTGGTTCATGTACATTCTTCATTTTGTTGATGGTCTTTAGCATTTGGTATGCTTTTAGGATGGCTGGAACTGGTTGTTTCTTTCTATGTGTAGTGCCTCTTTCAGGAGCTCTTGTAAAGCAGGCCTAGTGGTGACAAAATCTCTGAGTACTTGCTTGTTCGTGAAGGATTTTATTTTTCCTTCACTTATGAAGCTCAGTTTGGCTGGATATGAAATTCTGGGTTGAAAGCTCTTTTCTTTAAGGATGTTGAATATTGGCCCCACTCTCTTCTGGCTTGTAGAGTCTCTGCCGAGAGATCTGCTGTGAGTCTGATGGGCTTCCCTTTGTGGGTGACCTGACCTTTCTCTCTGGCTGCCCTTAGTATTTTCTCCTTCGTTTCAACCCTAGTGAATCTGACGATTATGTGCCTTGGGGTTGCTCTTCTTGCAGAGTATCTTTGTGGTGTTCTCTGTATTTCCTGGAGTTGAGTATTGACCTGTCTTGCTAGGTTGGGGAAATTTTCCTGGATAATATCCTGAAGAGTGTTTTCCAGCTTGGATTCATTCTCTTCATCACATTCTGGTACACCTATCAAACGTAGGTTGGGTCTCTTCACATAGTCCCACATTTCTTGGAGATTTTCTTCATTCCTTTTTGCACTTTTTTATTTAATCTTGGTTTCTCGTTTTATTTCATTGAGTTGATCTTCAACTTCTGATATTCTTTCTTCTGCTTGGTCAATTCGGCTGTTGAAACTTGTGCATGCTTCGCGAAGTTCTCGTGTTGTGTTTTTCAGCTCCTTCAATTCATTCATATTCCTCTCTAAGTTGTCCATTCTCGTTATCAATTCCTCGAATCTTTTTTCAAATCTTTTTTCTAGGTTCTTAGTTTCTTTGCACTGGTTTAGAACATGTTCCTTTAGCTCACTGAAGTTTCTCATTATCCACTTTCTGAAGTCTGATTCCGTCATTTCATCACATTCATTCTCCGTCCAGCTTTGTTCCCTTGCTGGTGAGGAGTTTTGGTCCTTTTTTGGAGGTGAGGTGTTTTGGTTTTGGGTGTTTTCCTCTTTTTGCGCTGGTTTCTTCCCATCTTTATGGATTTATCCGCCTGTCGCCTTAGTATTGGCTGATTTTTCAATTGGGTCTCTGTGTGGACACTGAGATTGTTGATGATGAAGTATTTCTGTTACTTAGTTTTCCCTCTAATGATCTATCCTCTCTGCTGTATGAGTGCTGAGGTCCACTCCAGGCCCTGCTTGTCTGGGGTATACCTGCAGCAGCTGCAGAACAATGAGGGATGATACCAGTTTCTTCTTCTGCTGCCCTTGTTCCAGAATGATGCCAGCCAAATGTCAGTCTGATTAGTCCTTTTCTGGGGTGACTCTTTGGATATACAGGGGTCAGGGAGCTGCTTGAGGAGACAGTCTGTGCTTTATAGGAGCTCCAGTGCTGAGCTGTGAGCTCCGTTGTTCATTCAGGGTTGTTGGGAGGTTGTTTATGTCTGCTGCAATAGAACTCATAAAACACCACTCTTTTTTTTTTTTTCACCCTTAGATGCTCTGTCTCAGGGAGTTGGGGCTTTCTTTATGAGTATCTGTTGCACTGTCCTGCCCCACTAGATGGCAGTCTATTCACTATTTGCCTGCCGGGGCTCTGACCTGCTGCTGGGCTCCCTTCTGCTGTGGAGCAGAGTCTCTCTGTTATGGCAGGTTGCCTTGGCAACGGCAGGCAGTCCTGGGCGGTACTTAAGTGGGGGTGCACTTCGTCATCAATGGTGGACGCCCCTCCCTGACCGGGCTGCACCGTCCTAGATGCCGGCAACAAAACTCTCAGCCCCAAGCGCCTCCAGTCGCCGCCCTGCTTGTCCCGTGAGCGTGGGACCCGCCGAGCTTGATCACCCAGCTCCCTGCCTCAGAGTCCGTCCTCTCTCTCTCTCTCTCTCTTCCTCTCCCCAAGCTGAAAGGTCGACTCTCTCACTGGCGCCCCAGGAGCCTGCCGATAGGGCACTGGGATCCGTGCGACCTCCCGTGCCGCTGCCCACTACCCCGGCTCAGATCACGCTTCCCAGGAAACTCCTGGTCTGGCTCATTGTCCAAGTCCCGTTCAATCAGATGGACATGCCAATCTGCCCTTCCAAATCTCAGATTGCCGGTTTAACAGGGCACCCAGACCAGTGAGTTCCGCGCCGGGTCCCGCTGCGGCACCGTGATGCGGCACCGGCCGAAGAGGCGGCGGGAGCCGGCTGCGTTAGCCGGCTGCTAGCGTTTCATGTCTCTCCCACACCTGGAACTTTCAACGCTCTGTGGGCATAAAAGGAACATCCGAGGATGCGGCTAGGACTCACCCTCTGCGCCTTCACCGAGAGCTGCAATCCTGAGTCACCTCTCTGACGCCATCTTCTCTGGCATTCTTTTTAGACTTTATTTTTAAAAGCCATTTAAGATTTACAGAAAAGTTGAGTGAACGTTGCAGAGGTTTTGCATATACCCCCATCCTCACACATATATAACCTCCCCCATTATCAACATCCTCCACCAGAGTGGTACATTTGTTACACTGACAAATCTACATTAATGCATCATTATTTCCCATAGGCCATAGTTTACATCAGGGCTTTCTCCATACATTCTATGGGCTTGGACAAATATACAATGACATGTATCTATCATTATAATATTATACAGAGTATTTTTACTGCCATAAAATTGCTGTTTACTCCACCTATACACCCCTTTCTCTAGCTTAACACCTGGCAACCACTGATATTTTTTTAACTGTCTCCATAGTTTTGCCTTATGTAGAACATCATATAAGTGGAATCATACAGTATATAGCCTTTTCATATTGGCTTATTTTACTTACATATGAATTTAAACTTATTCCATGTCTTTTCATGGCTTCATAGCTTTTTAAACACTGAATAAAAATCCCTTGTCTGGATGTGTCCCAATTTCTCTTTTCACCTATTGGAAACCATCTTGGTTGCTTCCAAGATTTGGCAATTATAAATAAACCTGCTGAAAACATCCATGGACAGGTTTTTTTGTGTGGACACAAGTTTTCAACTCCTTTGGATAAATACCAAGGAGCATGACTGCTGAATTGTATGGTAAGAGTATTTTGAGTTTTATAAGAAACTGCTAAACTGTTTTCCAAAGTGACTATACCATTTTGCATTCCTGCCAGATGTATGAAACTTCCTGTTGCTCCACATCTTCACCAGCTTTTGGTGTTTCAGTTCTCTGGATTTTGGCCATACTAATAGTTATATGGTGATACTGCATTGTTGTTTTAATTGGGATTTCTTTGATGGTATATCATGGGGTGTGTCTTTTCATATACTTCTTTCCATCTGTATAGCTTCTTTGGTGAGGTGTCTGTGTAAGTCTTTAGTCGATTTTTAAATTGGGCTGTTCATTTTCTTATTGTCGAGTTTTAAGGGTTCTTTGAATATTTTGGAGAACAGTATTTTCTCAGATGTCTTTTGCAAATATTTCTCCCAGCCTCTGGCTTGTTTTTCATTCTCTTGACAGTATCATTCTCAGAGCAGAAAATTTTAATTTTAATAAATTCTACCTTATCAATTCTTTCTTTCATGGACTGTAAATTTAGTTATGAAACAGAAGTGTTTAAATTTTTAAAAACTAAACTATTTTTAAGAGAGTTAAAGACTCACAGGAAAACTGAGTGGAAAGTACAAAAGATTCCCATATACCCCATTTCCTATACATGTATAACCTCCCTTATTATCAACATCTTCCACCGAAATGACATATTTGTTAAATTGGCAAACTGACTTTAATGCATTATTAGTGCCCAGAGTCCATACTTTGCATTAGAGCCCTCCAAATCCAAAACACCATTGCCAAACCTAATGTTATATTGATTTTTTTCTTGTACATTTTTAGGAATTTTATAATTGTGCATTTTGCACTTAGGTCTATGATCCATTTTGAGTAAGTTTTTGTGAAAGATTTAAGGTCTGTGTCTGAATTTATTTATTTTGTATTTGAGTATCCAGTTCTTCCAGCATTATTTGTTGAAAAGACCATGTTTCCCCCTCCATTTGTATTGCCTTTGTTCCTTTGTCAAAGACTAGTTTACTATTAATATATTTATGTGAGTCTATTTCTGGGCTCTCTGTTCTGCTCCATTGGTCTGTTTGTTTATTCTTCCACCAATACCACACTGTGTTGATTGCTGCAGCTTTATAATGCATCTTGAAGTTGGTTAGTGTTAGTTCCCCACCTTTGTTCTTCTCTTTTAATATTGTGTTGACTACCCTGGATCTTTTGTTTCTCTCTATAAATGTTAGAATCAGTCTGTAAAAATATATGGAATAACTTCCTAGAATCTTGATTGTGATTGCATTGAATCTGTAGATCAAGTCGGGAAAAACTGACATCAAAACAATATTGAGTGTTCCTATCCATGAGCACAGAATATTGCTCCATTTATTCAGTTATTTAATTTCTTTTAAGAGTTTTCATCATATAGAGCTTATGCATATTTTGTTAGTTTTATAACTATTCTATTTTGGGGGTTCTAATGTAAGTAGTATTGTATTTTTAATTTCAAGTTTCACTTGTTTATTGCTGGTATATAGGAAACTGATTCACTTTTGTATTATATATTAACCCTGTGCCTTGGGACCTCACTATAATTGCTTGTTAGTTCCAGGAGATTTTTGTTGAGCATTTCAGGTTTTAACCATAGATGGTAATGTCATCTATGAATAAACAGAGTTTTCTTTCTTACTTCCTAATCAGCATATCTTAATTTCCTTTTCTTGTCTTATTGCATTGGCCAGAGCTTCCAGTATAATGTTGACAAGGAGTGCCGAGAGGAGCTGTCCTTGCCTTGTTCCTAAACTTAGTGGAAAACCTTCTAGTATTTTACCATTAAGTATAATGTTAGCTGTAGATTTTTGTAGATATTCTTTATCACATTGAAAATTCTCCTCTGTTCCTAGTTTAGTGAGAGTTTTTATTGTGAAAAGCATTTGTCAAATGCTTTTACTGCATCTATTGATATGATCACATGATTTTTCTTCTTTATCTTATTGATGTGATACGTTATATTGAAGTGATTTTCAAATGTTGAACCAGCTTTGCATACCTGGGATAAATCTCACTTGGTGGTAGTGTACACTTCTTTTTATACATATTGGGGTTTGATTTGCTAATGTTTTGTTTAGTATTTTGCAACAGTGTCTAAGAGAGATGTCGGTGTGTAGTTGTTTTCTTATATTGTCTGTGTCTGCCTTGGTATTAAGATGAGGTTGGCTTTGTAGAATGAGTTAGGAAGTATGTCCCCTGCTTTTATCTTTTAATGGCGATTATAAAGACTTAGCATAATTGGTAATTAAATGTTTGGTAGAATTCTCTAGTAAACCCATCTGGGCCTGGTGCTTTCTGTTTTAGAAGGTTATTAATTATTGATTCAATCTATTTAATAGATATATGCTATTCAGATCATCTATTTCTTCTTGTGTGAGTTTGGGCAGATTGTGTCTTTCAAGAAATTGACTCACTTCATCTATTATCAAATTTGATCTCTTCATCATTATGTTATGCCCATCTTTATCCCTGATAATTTTCTTTGGTCTAAAGTCAGATCCATATGAAATTAACATGAGTTACTTTGTCTTTTTTTTAATTAGTGTTGGCATGATGTATCTTCCTTCTTTAAAATATTTTACAGAATTTGGTTTTTCTGTAAACAGAATGTTTGATGAATTCTCTGGGTTTCAGACATATTCCTCCCTATCCCCATTATGCATCAATAACCTTTATCTCTGCATGGTGCAGGGGGCCAAAATAAAAACTACCTCTGTGCCCTCTAAGGCAGAATAATTGGAGAAAAGCATACACATTTATTAACACATACACAGGAAGAATCACAGAGTCATTGCCCCTTTCCCCAATGGGGCATAGAAGCTTATACACCATCATAAAGTTACAGAAAGAATGGGGGTTTTGATTCTGGCAAAACAGGTCTTGGTGGCAGAACAGGTTATAGGAGCAGGGAGAAGAGAAATTCTATTGAGGGGCGATAAATAATTACTAGGGAGAATGAATAGGTCTTTGAACAGAGATTAACTTGTAAATAGTTCTATTGGAATTTGAATGAGTCTGACAGTTATTACCATGTGAAAGGGTTTGTTCAGGTGTGGTTACATCATTCACCTGGGTGGGTCCAGACTTCAGGCAGAAACAGATACTTCAGAGACCTTCATCCTGTGCTTTGGAGACAGAAAATTGAGAGAGAGTAGGGTGGAGGATGGCCAAAGAAATCTAGCTGCTTTTTCATTTCAGCATGTCAGAGTGCCATATTTTGGGATATCGGTTTCTGAACCCCAAGTGTGATAATCGGGTTGATTTTCCTCATTGGTATATAAACTCCTTTCTTTTCCAGCTGATCCATTGCCATGAGAAAACTGAAATTACCAGGTAGTAGTTGTAGCCTTAAGTTTAATAGAAATCAACCTGTGTCTCTTACTGGAAGCATTCCTTCTTGGGACACAGGACATCTAATATGGCAGAGTTTCAGGGATAAGAAGTACACATTCTGCAAGTGTGCTATGGAGAGTGATGGTGAGAAGAGCTGTCGTACCACTCTACAAAGAAAAGATGGACCCTTGTAACAGCTAATTTTAGGTGTCAACTTGACTAGATTGAGAGATGTCTATATGGTTGGTGAAACATTGTTTATGGGTGTGTCTGTGAGAGTGTTTCAGGAAAATATTGACATGAGAGTCAGTGAACTGAAAGAAGAAGACATAACCCTCAATGTGGATGGGCACTATCTAATCTGGGGCTAGACCTAGAACAAAGCAGCCAGAGGAAGGGAGATATTCAGTTCGCTTGGTTTTCTTTTTCATGTTCTCCCTCTCTTCTAGTGCCAGATGCCCTTTTCTGTCTCCTGCCTTTGGATATCAGGCTCCAGGTTCTTCAGCCTTTGGACTCTGGGACTTGGACCAGTAACCTCCTGGAGGTTTTCAGCCCTTCAGTCTCGGATTAAAGTCTTCACTGTCCGCTTCCCTGGTTTTGAGCTTTCAGACTTGGCTGAGCCATACTGAGCCATGGTGTTAGAGAAACTTCTCTTCCTGAGTCCCTGAGGGGCGTGGTTTCAAGTTAAGGAATTTCCCGGTCCCCGCCTCAGGCAGCTGGGGCTCTTTGATCACCTTCTCCATGCAAGCCAGGTAGAGTTCTTTGCCTGATCTTCCAATGTGCAGGAAAGCCAGGTAGGGCTTTTGTCCCCTAATTCCCACCAAAGCTCATGGTGGAGAGGGCTCTGTAACTCAGGATGGTAAAACAAGTAGCCAATCCTGTATCAGAGTCAAAGATCAATCAATCCAGAAGAAGTATGAAAGAATGCCTCTCATTGGACAAGAACATGAATAGGGAGGGAATAACTCAAGGGTTAAAACTTCAGCTGCTCCTACCCGAATAGATTCTTTCTCTGGGTCCTCTCCCATGACAGTGTGGGAGCTGTCTTCTCTTGCTCTCTGTCTAATAAATCACTGTTCCACAAAACTCTTTGGGTTCACGATTTTTTATTTGGATGGTAAATTCACTGTGCCTCCAGTTCCCCTTTCCCCATTTTTAGAGCCTACGGAGTCTAGCAGTTAGGATTCCTGGTTTTCACCCAGGCGGCCTGGGCTTGGACTTGACTCCCGATGTGGGAACCAGGCAATCCGGTTGAAGCTTTACTTCTCCGGTAGCAATAATATTGGCATCTCTGAGAGCCATGCTAGTGGCTTCTTTCACTCTACAACTTGTAGATAACCTATCAAAGAACCTTGTCTTTGTGATTGTGTGAACCAACTTGCTAATGATAAAGCTTGTCCAGTTCTGTGAAGAAATTCAATGGTAGTTTGATGGGGATAGCAAAGAACTGGAACCAACCCAAATGCCCAATGATGATAGACTTGACTGGGAAAATGTGGCACATATACACCATGGAATATTATGCAGCAATCAAAAATGATGAGTTTGTGTCCTTTGTAAGGACATGGATGAATCTGGAGAACATCATTCTCAGCAAACTGACACAAGAACAGAAAAAGAAATACCGCATATACTCACTCATAGGTGGGTGAGAAAAATGAGAACACATGGACACAGAGAGGCGGTCTACTACACACTGGGGTCTATTGGGGGAAATGGGGGAGGGACAGTGGGGGGGGCTGGGGAGGGATCACCTGGGGATGAATGCCAAGTGTGGGTGAAGGGGAGGAAGGCAGCAAAACACACTGCGAAGTGTGTACCTATGCAACTATCTTGCACGTTCTGCACATGTACCCCAAAACCTATAATGCAATAAAAATTAAAAAAAAAAGCTAGTCCTCCCCCAATTGGATCTTCTCCTATGCAGCATTGTGAAGCCAATACCAAAACCAAAAGTGAGTCTCAAGCAGTGCAGTCTTTGTTTGACGACCATGAAATTTAGAAGCAGGAGTGTGGCTCAGTTCACTCATGAGAGTTGAGAAAACAAAGATATAGGATATCTTTAACGAAAGAGTTGGCATTAAAAGCAAGGGATGGAATACTCATGTCTCTTCTGGTAATGGGCAGAGAGCTACTCAAAACCGGAGTAGCACTTTCTGTTTTGCCCTTCTACGGATTCTTCCAGTTGTTGTCATGAAGGCTCTCAGCTGTCATGGTGCTGATGGATGTGTCATTTAGCATGGAAATTAGACTATAATGAACTAAGAGGTTCTTCTCAGGTCAACTGAGCTTCTATCTCAGATCTCACTGTCTTAGTCCACTTGGCCATGAAAGGAATTTCTGACCTCAGGCAGCCTATATCTTAAGAAGAGTTTAAGGCATGATAGAAATTTTCCTAGACCATGTAGGCATTACACTGGGTAACAAATTTTCCCTACAACCCTCACCTAAAATTTAATTATGGTGTCAAGACTGATAACATCATACACATAGCAAGAAGCTCTGACTTATTATTTAAATAATACATGCTTTCAGTGGCAAGAAGGACGGCTTCCCAAAATAATTTGAAAATGGCTTGAGAGTGGAAAAAGAAGACTGACTTCAGGTTTTTGTTGTAGTTAGGTTAGAGAGAGGGGTCAGGATGAGGGTTCTGATTGCACAAATATGGAATCACATGGTTTGAACCTCCCACTAGTGCCTAAGGAGAGATTACCCAGGACTTTTTGTCAGCTTGCCCAGATATGGGGTGGAGGGTAGAAGGAGCTGAGATATAAAAGCTCTCACCATTCAAATATCCAAAATGGAATCAGACTCTTTTGTATAAGAGCCAGTCTGATTTTTATCCCTTGGTTGCCAGATTCATATACTCTAGATGTGGGAAACACAACATCATATGTCAATTTTTAGTTCAGATATTGAAAGAAAGTGTCCCAGGTACTTAAAGTGTTATACCTGAACTGATACTTAGCTGAGCTGCTTCACTTGAATAATAGAATAAAAACAAACACAAAGGAGATATTGATGAACATACATACTACTCCCTGGTGAACCTGACTGTAGTCTAAGGCCAGTCTATTTTTCATTAAAACCTATGCAAAAAAAACTTTAGATTAACTTGCTAATGTTTTAGAGTTTGTGTTATCTCATTTGTACAGTAGCTGAAATTAATGATTGGTTCCCGACCATTGTCTCTGGGACATGGACACTGATGCCAGGGATATAGAACAAGGAATCAAAGTGCCCCCAAGCTAGGACAGCTGTCTTTACCCAGTGTCCCAAGAAGGGATAAAAGGGAAATCATCACCTTCAGTGATTACTGTGAGCAATACATAAGCTTAAAAAATTATCACTACCCCCAGTGAAAAGGTGTTCTGTGGCCCCATTCTCCAGTACATACAAGCATATAACCCATAGAGGTTTTCTATACTCGGTTTTGTATTGGTTTGGCAAATCACATGGGTGGCATCACTGAGTAGACACAGGTTTGACAGCCATACATCATATAGGCAATTGATGCCTCAGGAGAATCATGTGGGTTTGTACCAGTCACACACAAACAAGACTGCACTGGTCAGAGTGTCTGTACATGTATGAAGGGGTCCAAGTTTGATATCTGTGGCCATAGAAGATTTTCAGCTCTTCAGCATGTGGATGAGAATGATGGAACTCAATATGAGTCAGTCAGCTGCTGCTAACCACTTGACTCAGATGGACCATGGAGATATTTGCCAAGCATTAGTACTGAATCCAGGGGATGTAGAACATTGATTGCTTCCCCATTCCCATACCTTCCAAAGTCTAAGGACCCCATGTACTGAGGTTGTTACTCTCCCCAAAGTGATGAGGTTGTTGCTCTCCCTCCATGGCCACACAATCTATTTGTCCTAATCCAGTAGTCAGTACCTTGTCTACTCACCCATCCATTTCCCACCTGCTCCTAGACCATCCAGATGTTCCATGGGTTGTGTGGGCTATGGTACAATGGTAGAAATTTCAGTGATCCATGGTATTATCTATTGTGGCTTGTGTGAGCCATCTTGCTAATGATAAAGCTTGTCCAGTTCTGTGAAGAAATTCAATGGTAGTTTGATGGGGATAGCAAAGAACTGGAACCAACCCAAATGCCCAATGATGATAGACTTGACTGGGAAAATGTGGCACATATACACCATGGAATATTATGCAGCAATCAAAATGATGAGTTTGTGTCCTTTGTAAGGACATGGATGAATCTGGAGAACATCATTCTCAGCAAACTGACACAAGAACAGAAAAAGAAATACATATACTCACTCATAGGTGGGTGAGAAAAATGAGAACACATGGACACAGAGAGGCGGTCTACTACACACTGGGGTCTATTGGGGAAATGGGGAGGGACAGTGGGGGGCTGGGAGGGATCACCTGGGGATGAATGCCAAGTGTGGGTGAAGGGAGGAAGGCAGCAAAACACACTGCAGTGTGTACCTATGCAACTATCTTGCACGTTCTGCACATGTACCCCAAAACCTATAATGCAATAAAAATTTAAAAAAAAAGCTAGTCCTCCCCCAATTGGATCTTCTCCTATGCAGCATTGTGAAGCCAATACACAAAACCAAAGGTGAGCCTCAAGCAGTGCAGTCTTTGTTTGACGACCATGAAATTTAGAAGCAGGAGTGTGGCTCAGTTCACTCATGAGAGCTGAGAAAACACAGATATAGGATATCTTTAATGAAAGGGTTGGCATTAAAAGCAAGGGATAGAATACTCATGTCTCTTCTGGTAATGGGCACGTTCTGTTTTGCCTTTCTATGGTTTCTTCCAGTTGTTGTCATGAAGGCTCTCAACTGTGATGGTGCTGATGGGTGTGTCATTTAGCGTGGAAATTAGACTATAATGAACTAGGAGGTTCTTCAGAGGTCAACTGAGCTTCTACCTCGGATCCCACTTCCTTAGTCCACTTGGCCATGAAAGGAATTTCTGACCTCAGGCAGCCTATATCTTAAGAAGAGTTTAAGGCATGATAGAAATTTTCCTAGACCATGTAGGCATTACACTGGGTAACAAATTTTCCCTACAACCCTCACCTAAAATTTAATTATGGTGTCAAGACTGATAACATCATACACATAGCAAGAAGCTCTGACTTATTATTTAAATAATACATGCTTTCAGTGGCAAGAAGGACGGCTTCCCAAAATAATTTGAAAATGGCTTGAGAGTGGAAAAAGAAGACTGACTTCAGGTTTTTGTTGTAGTTAGGTTAGAGAGAGGGGTCAGGATGAGGGTTCTGATTGCACAAATATGGAATCACATGGTTTGAACCTCCCACTAGTGCCTAAGGAGAGATTACCCAGGACTTTTTGTCAGCTTGCCCAGATATGGGGTGGAGGGGTAGAAGGGGAGCTGAGATATAAAAGCTCTCACCATTCAAATATCCAAAAATGGAATCAGACTCTTTTGTATAAGAGCCAGTCTGATTTTTATCCCTTGGTTGCCAGATTCATATACTCTAGATGTGGGAAACACAACATCATATGTCAATTTTTAGTTCAGATATTGAAAGAAAGTGTCCCAGGTACTTAAAGTGTTATACCTGAACTGATACTTAGCTGAGCTGCTTCACTTGAATAATAGAATAAAAACAAACACAAAGGAGATATTGATGAACATACATACTACTCCCTGGTGAACCTGACTGTAGTCTAAGGCCAGTCTATTTTTCATTAAAACCTATGCAAAAAAAACTTTAGATTAACTTGCTAATGTTTTAGAGTTTGTGTTATCTCATTTGTACAGTAGCTGAAATTAATGATTGGTTCCCGACCATTGTCTCTGGGACATGGACACTGATGCCAGGGATATAGAACAAGGAATCAAAGTGCCCCCAAGCTAGGACAGCTGTCTTTACCCAGTGTCCCAAGAAGGGATAAAAGGGAAATCATCACCTTCAGTGATTACTGTGAGCAATACATAAGCTTAAAAAATTATCACTACCCCCAGTGAAAAGGTGTTCTGTGGCCCCATTCTCCAGTACATACAAGCATATAACCCATAGAGGTTTTCTATACTCGGTTTTGTATTGGTTTGGTAAATCACATGGGTGGCATCACTGAGTAGACACAGGTTTGACAGCCATACATCGTATAGGCAATTGATGCCTCAGGAGAATCATGTGGGTTTGTACCAGTCACACACAAACAAGACTGCACTGGTCAGAGTGTCTGTACATGTATGAAGGGGTCCAAGTTTGATATCTGTGGCCATAGAAGATTTTCAGCTCTTCAGCATGTGGATGAGAATGATGGAACTCAATATGAGTCAGTCAGCTGCTGCTAACCACTTGACTCAGATGGACCATGGAGATATTTGCCAAGCATTAGTACTGAATCCAGGGGATGTAGAACATTGATTGCTTCCCCATTCCCATACCTTCCAAAGTCTAAGGACCCCATGTACTGAGGTTGTTACTCTCCCCAAAGTGATGAGGTTGTTGCTCTCCCTCCATGGCCACACAATCTATTTGTCCTAATCCAGTAGTCAGTACCTTGTCTACTCACCCATCCATTTCCCACCTGCTCCTAGACCATCCAGATGTTCCATGGGTTGTGTGGGCTATGGTACAATGGTAGAAATTTCAGTGATCCATGGTATTATCTATTGTGGCTTGAGTGAGCCACTGCAGAGGTAAATCTAAGCTTCAGAAATTCTACCAATGGATCATCATCCTTGCATTCTGTGACATCCCATGTCCAATGACAGAAGCTAAGTGATAGCAGGAACAATAGGTTGGAGTCTTTCGCACTTTCCTGTCTAAGGCGAAGAAAAGAGGACTGGTTGGATATTTTCAGTGTAGAGTCATTAATCTAGAAGGCTGGTCTCCCTGTTTTCTGACCCCTTATCTCCTGACACTCACACAATCATTAAAAAATAAATATTTCTTACAGGGAGAAGCATCGGATAATAACCATACAGTCTGACTATGATGTGTAATCCACAATTCTGGCAATATAGCTTGCCTAGAAATATTTTACAGTCAAGGTTTTGAAAATTTACTCCACCTCTTGATGATGTCAGCAGCCTGTGCATGAAAAGGGGCATGGGATGCACGGCGAACGACATGCCCATCAGTGTACTGTTGGATCTCCTTAACCTTGAACACTGTGCCTTGGAAGACTGTAATTGGCATAAACATAGTAGAACTCAGACTCAAGTATTAACATGGTATCCCTAGCATCTGCAGCTCTGACACAGGCATGGCAACTTTGTAGCTGGAATAGATTTCAATGGCTGTTAGATACCAGAAATAGCCACAAGATGGCAGCAGAGAACGGAAGTAGACACGGTCAGGAATGGTCTCGGTTCAAAGCTATGTCACCTACTGACAGATGACACAGATGAAATTCGTGTGTGTGTGTGTGTGTGAGAGAGAGAGAGAGAGCAACATGACTGTTTATTCACCTGGGTTCAGGTGGGCTAAGGCTGAAAAGGGCATTAGCAAAAGGAAGTGGGATAGGAATTGGTTTTATAGGTTTGGGTAGTTTTTTGGGGGGCGGGGGTGTTGCAGAGTAAGTTCAGTTACAGTGGTGGGAGGTAGGGACGAGGGAGTATACATGATCACAAGTTCAGTTACAATGGCAGGGTTGGGTGAGAGGTATTCACATTATCATAGGAACAGTTAAGATGGCAGGGTTGGGTGAGGGGCTTGTCTGGGGAAGCTACCCTGCCTGGTGATAAGGGACAACGATGAACTGGAATTCTTTTCAGCCCATTGGATTATGGTGGAAGGGTCACTTGCTCAGTCCTATGAATATAGATAGCACTGCTATACACACACAATTGGCCACATTGTTTGATTTAGGCTTTTCTGAGTATGGATGCTTTCCATTGGCATTCACATGGATTACATAAATGTTCTGTCTTGCTGTGGAAATTGCTTTCCAGAGTTCCTGGCCTAACAGAAAGATGACTTTTATATTCCAGTAGTCATTCTCCATGAATTCAAACAGACAGCTGAGCTGTTTTCACTGAAACTAACCCAAGTTTGATTGAAAATACATTATGCCATTTTCCTGTGAGTATTGTATAGGACAAGGAGGGTAGTATTTAAATCAGCCCATTGTGCTGACTGGCCCTCACTGCAGGAGGTCTTCCAGGGTTGTCCTTGGGGCTGGGGCTTAATTACTGCCAATATCCAGTGACACCATTAGCTTTTACTTAGGCTGAGTCGTGAGTAATCCAAGGTCAATCATCCTTGGGGATTTGGAAGTGTGATCACTAAATAGCAAATGGCTTCCTTTGTGAATGAGCAAGGGGAGGTTCAAAACCTCTAAAGGTATGTAACCTTTTTTTTTTTTTGAGATGGGGTCTTGCTCTGTTGCCAGGCTGGAGTGCAGTGGTGTGATCTCAGCTCACTGCAACCTCCGCCTCCTAGGTCCAAGTGATGCTCCTGCCTCAGCCTCCTGAATAGCTGGGATTACAGGCATGTGCCACAATGCCCAGGTAATTTTGTATTTTTAGTAGAGATGAGGTTTCACCATGTTGGCCAGGATGGCCTCAATCTTCTGACCTCATGATCCACCCACTTCAGCCTCACAAAATGCTGGGATTATAGGCATGAGCCACCTTGCCCAGCCTATGTAACCTTTTTCTATAAGGAGAACACAGTTGTGGGATCAGATATGCCCCTCTCTTAAATGTAATATTTTCATTTAATAAGAGAAGCTGTTATACCTTTCCAACTTTGTTGTAAGCATCTGAATGAACAAACCCAAGATGGAGGTATCTTGGCAAAATGTTACCAGGCAGTCCAGAATAAGGTTCTCATTCTCCACAATTTCCCAATAGCAGTCCAGTTAGTTATTTCCCAAATGGAGTGTGATGAGTTGCCTGGTCAGGGAAGCAGTAAGTTCAGAACTCCATGGGCACATTCAGGTGGACACAGTCTCTCTTTGATAGAAGCTCAGCACAGCAGTCATCAGTAGCAGATACTTGTAGTTCCAAGGGACCACTGGGGTTTTACAGGCCCATGTTACTGCCCCTGGCCTACCTGTTTTTACTGTAACCAGTTAAATTTGCTAGATTTTCTGTTCAGCACATACATAGGGTACAACAAACTGTCTGGATGAGGCACATATTGTCTCGAATATCCAAACAGTCAGATTCACTTCTGGGCATCTTTTTAGGTAGCAGTGAGTCAAAAGGCAAGTAACTTTCCCTTTTGTATCTTGGAGATTGATATTGGAGTCTTATCGCACAAGGCTCTCATTAATTTGACTTGGATGATTGATCTCTATATCTTACTAGTAGTAATGAGCCACCTGTGGCTTTCCTGCAAGTCAGAAAACAGCCATTACCACTTGTTCTTTACTAGGGCCTACCAGCACAATACCATCAATATATTGGAATCAAGTTATCAAAGAAGGGAAAAAAAACTTATTCCATATGTCTGCATACTCATTGGTGGCAGATAACAAGAACATTCAGGTTCTCCAGATATAGCATAGTAATTGTGTGGGAGCTGCAGGGACAGTGGCTGAATTCAGTTGGCAGTAATCCACCATAAGCCTCCACCTCCATTCACCTGTTTCACTAGATTCTCAGTGCCATTTTCAAGATATAAAAGTTTTCAATATTCCTACTGCCTTTAAGTCATTCATCAAGGCCTCGTTTACATTTTCATCTCCTGGAATTCTGTATGTTTCTGTAGTGAAATACAAGAGAGAACTGGAAGTCTAGTTGGTGGTTTTAGTATAATCTTCCCCCATCATCACATTGCAAGATGCTGTTTTTCACAAGTAGAAGAATCCCCCTTCTTACACGCTATAAATACTCACATTAAGTGCATATGAAATAGCAATAGCTGTTATACATCAAGCAGTAAGAGTAACAGCAGTGGTGCACAATGGCAGTCTAAGTGACCACACCCAGATGGTTACACTTAATTCCCTTCCCCATCTTACTACATGGCCAAATTCAGCCAATTCACTTGTAGCCCTTGCCCCTCAAGAGAAACTAGTAAGACAGTTATTTAAGCACTGGTATCCAAACGAGCCACAAAATATCTCATCTCGTACCTTTACCTTCTGCCACATTGTACCCTTGCAGATGTATATGACTTCTGTGCCCCAGTGGGGATGGAAAGACCTAGATCTCATGCTTAATCCCCCTTCTTCACATCAGAATACATGGGCTTAGGGTCAGGCAGTGGAAGTGCTGAAGGAATGATAGCCAGTTGGCTACCATATAATAATAAGGCCTATAATGAGGAAGTGAGAAGCCAGTTGACTATCAATCATTCCAACTGGCTTTTTACTTCCTCCTATAAAGAGGGAACCCACAAATGAGATACCCAGACTACCAACATTTCCATCCAGCTAACTAGCAATGGCATCTTACTTCCTCCTATAGAGGGATATTGATTTCCATGGAGAAATCTGTCCCACTGAGGTGCTTTAAGTTTCAACTGGATAAACAACTGCCGGTTTGTGCCCCTTCTCCCTATGCCCATAGCTCCTATCTGGACCCAATTGCTTCAGTGCTCAACCCATTAAGCTCTTCTTCAAGAAACTCTCTTTTACAGCCAAATCTACATTGACTTATGGCTAGGTCCCTTTGTAGGGGATTTACTATTTTTCCTATCCTTTATTTTATCTCAAATTACAGAAATTTTGCTTGGATGAGGATAGGTCTTTATCTTGGGCATTTTTCAACTTATAATCACAGCCACCTGCACAGGGCCTCAAAGTACTAACAACAAAGTTAGTCATCACTTTAGGGAGGCAGAACATAAACACTTATTAGGCATTCTCTGGATGAAAGGCTTATTATCAGAATTACCATTCTGCCCATGGTACAGTCAGTCTGGAAAAAAAAGTGACAACCACCATGTTTTGAACAGCTTCCTCCTTGATATGCTCCCCAGGCTTAACATAATGTAGTCATTGAAATAGAAACTGAAAGCAGCAAAGCCATGGTTTGTGACATGATTCTGCCCTGGATGAATAGTCTGCATGAATCATATGTGAGATGGCCTGCTCGATTTTATTCACTCAGTAAAGCATAACAGTTCTTGTTCTGGCACAAGATGCACCAACTGAATTTCTAACAGCACCCCATTCTTTTGACAGAAGTTTTATTAGATTTCCCTCCTTTTCCTCTTGGGGACATCTTACTATTCTGTATGGGGTTATATTGCAGTTATAGGAAATAGTTGTAGTCATGCCTTTCAAGTGGGGGAAAGTTGTACCTTTCTCTTTGACAGGATTCAGAGGTGTTTCCCTTGTCCCCTACTCTATAGAGGAGGATGCCATGTGAATAGTTTATTGTAATCTGACCTCTTGCACTCAGTGTCTATTCATCAACTCACCTTATGTTCAAAAAGCAGACCATTTACCTTCCCCTTAATTTACTATTTGGGCAGACGCACTCCCTTCTACGTCCCAGGGAGCTTCCTTATATCCCTGAATTGTCCCATAGGTCCCTGTCTTTTCTTTTTCAAAAAGTCATTGTCTATGTTGGCACCTTGCGTCCTATGCCAATGCTTTCAGAAACTCCTTCATATAGGATGACATGGAGTAGATAGACTCCAAAGGAAATGACTAAGTAAGAAAGCAAATCATTTGCCATACTCTACAGGTGCCAAAAGAAGATAACAAGATTTAATAACTCAGAGCAAAACAATTTATTATTTACAGCACATCAAACAGCAGAAATATCAGCCTGGTAGCACCAATTTACGTGTCTCCAACTTCCGCTGTGCAACCTGGCAAGAGCAGGTGGTGGCTATAAACACTGGGTTACACCACAGCTGAGCAACCAGTGCCAAGGCTTTACTGCCTTTCTATAGCAAGCAGTTAGCCAGCCAGTCATTTTCTCCTAGGAGTGAGTAGTCAACTCACTGTGTGTCATGCTGCATGTCATGTCAGTAATGCTCCTTTATTCTCCCTGATTCCCATTAAAAGCCTCAAATCTACTCCGACATATGTTCCCGGGGTTTGTGCCCATATATTTGAGCCAAGTTTTCCATTTTCTTCAGTTGTAGGCTCTTTCCTCCGAGAGCAGGGACTTTACTTCACTGCTCTGCCTATAATGCTAATTGGTTTGACAGCAATGAGAGTGTGGATGTTGAATGTGCCATTATGTAAATCTCCTGTGTTGGTAATGTGTTTCAGGGTCTCCAAGTATGAAGAGGTTGCTCTCCTTTAGCAAGTCAGAGTGGCTGGTATAGGGGAACTGTTACTGATCTGGAAGATTAAGGGATATCTGATAGTTCAAGATTCTCAGGCTTTTCCATACAAATCTTCCTAATTTAAGGTCTCACAGTCACTGTTTTTCATGAAGTCTCTGATTTTTACATAGGAGACCTCTTCAAATTATATATCCAGTGCCATTTTGAATTGCTACCACCCTTACAATTAGCTCCCAGCCCTGATTTTCAGCATAGTCTTCATTGCTGCTGCAGATGAGGTTCTCTTTAAGCACTGCTACATAGAAGCCTTCTGCATTTTACAAGGGCCTAGGGTTGATATGAGTATGATGTTTTCATTTGTTTTATTAATTTTTACTGAAATATAATCTACAGGAAAAAGGTGAACAAACTATAAGAACAAAATTCTACGGATTCTCAGTGTGAATACATCCATGTAACACCACTCAGAGTGAAAAGCAGAACATTGTGACATCTTAGAATCCCCACTCATGCCTGCTTCAAATCATGAAACCTTCTGAGAATGAACACTTATCTGACTTCTATCATCATGGATTAGTTTTGTCTGTTTTTGAGCTTTATATAAAAAGAGTCATATAATATTATGACTTCTTTTGTAACTAACTTATTTTGTAAGATTCATCCATTTGTGTGAGTGGTTATAGATTGTTCATTTTCATCACTGTGTGCTATTTTATTATGTGAATACAACACAATTTATTTAATCATTTTACTTTTTAAAATCATTGTCTTGTATTAATAGTAATGCTATGAACAATCTTATATATGTGTTCTGGTGAACATATGCATATATTTTGTACAGCAAATACCTATATGTAAAATTTACTGTATCATAGATTGCACATAAATTCATACATATTAGATATTGTCATGTAAATTTCCAAGGTAGTTTTATTAATGTTTACTTCCAACAGCAGTGTATGCCAATTCCAGATGCTCATGTCTTCACAAAGAAATAATATTTCTATCATTTTTCTTTTGATATATCCAGATGTGAGAGTAAAAGCATTACCATATGGCTTTAATTTTCATTTCCCTGATCCTGATGAATAATGAGGTTGAGAATTCTTTCATTTGTTCATCAGTCATTTATATTAGCCATTTTTTTTCTGAAGTGTCTGATTTTTCCCATCTTCTACCAGGTTGTTTGCCTTTTCTTATGGATTTGTAGAAATTCTTCATATATTCTGGATACAACTTCTTTGTTAGATGCATGTATTCCAAATAAATACTCTTATCAATGGGCCACCTTTTCTCTTTCTTAATGGTGCCTTTGATGAGCAGATGTTCTTAAGTTGTATGTGTTTCCCTTCTTTTCTTATTGTCAGTAATTTGTTTCCCCTCTTAGTATGTCCTGTTAAGAAAATTGTTACTTACCACAAAGTCATGAAGATATTTTCTGCATCTCTTTAAACTTTTTTTTAACTTTCACATTTGTATTTGCAAACCTTCTTCAATTGATTATTGTTTTGTTTTGTTTTGATTTGTTTTGAGATGGGGTCTCACTCTGTCATCCAGGCTACAGTGCAGTGCCATATTCTCAGCTCACTGCAGCCTCTGCCTCCCAAGTTCAAGCAATTCTCCTGCCTCAACCTCCTGAGTAGCTGGGACTACAGATGCATGTCACCACGACCAGCTAATTTTTGCATTTTTGGTAGAGATGGGGTTTCACCATGTTGACCAGGCTGGTCTTGAATTCTTGAGCTTAAGTAATCCATCTACCTCGGCCTCACAAAGTGCTGGGATTATAAGCATGAGCCACTGCACCTGACCCCAACTGATTTTTGTTTATAGTAGAAAAAAGAGTCATGCAAGTTTAATTTTTTTTCAAACAGATATCCAACTAACATCAGTTCTTGAAAAGGCCATTCTTTCCTTATTATACCTCAGTGTCACATTTATCATGGATTAGGTGACTTCTATGTATATATGTGTTTACACATACATTTTATGTTATTTGTGATGAATCTATATATATATATATATATATATATATATATATATACACACACACACACACATACATATGTACTCTTTACCTTAATTCTTATAGTTTCATAAATAAGTTTGAAGGGTAGCAATGTATGTCCTCCTTCTTCAAGATTACTTCTATACTTTTGCCATTCTGCATTTTCATATACCTGCACCACTCAATATGGCAGTTGCAAGTCGTAAATGATTAAATTTAAATTTAAAATAATTAAAAATAAATCCAATTTTTGAATTCAGTTTCTCAGCCACTTCAGCCACATTTCCAGTGCTTAATAACCAGATATTGACTATCATAATGAGCAGCACAGACATAGAACATGTCCATTATCTCAGAAAACTGGACAACACTACTAACAGATTTCAAATATTTGCCAATTATCACACATATACACACTCAAACAAAAACTAGAGGGATAAGAATTTGGTTTGGGTTTAATCTTTAGATCAACTTGGGGAGACCAGATGTCCTTGCAATAATGAAACTTACAACCCTTGGGAACAGTCCTAGCCCCAGGTGTTAGTAGCTGAGCTACGTATGATTAATACTGCATAATTAACGTTAAAAAGAGGCAAAAACAGTAAGAAAAAGAAACATAGAAGAAGCTGTTCCCTACCTTCTACGATTTATTAACCAGAATATCCAGGATACAATAAAAATTTCTAGATATGCAAAACAGAAAGTATAATTCATAAGTAGGAAAATTAAAAGCCAATAGAAATGAATCAGTAGGTGACATATGTTAGAATTAGCAGTGAGAATACAGAAGAAATTGATGACTCTTGCAAATTAATTGACCTAATTTATATCTGTAGAATGCTGCCTAACACATTTTTTTTCTTTTTTTTTATTGCATTTTAGGTTTTGGGGTACATGGAAAAAACATCCAAGATAGTTGCATAGGTACACACGTGGCAGTGTGATTTACTGCCTTCTTCCCTGTCACCTATATCTGGCATTTCTCCCCATGCAATCTCTCCCCAACTCCCACCCCTGCTGTCCCTCCCCTATTCCCCCAACAGATCCCAGTGTGTAGTGTTCCCCTCCCTGTGACCATGTGTTCTCATTGTTTAACACCCACCTATGAGTGAGAACATGCAGTATTTCATTTTCTGTTATTGTGTCAGTTAGCTAAAAATGATGGTCTCCAGGCTCATCCAAGCCCATTCAAAAATGGGCAAAGGATATGAACAGACACTTTACAAAAGAAGACATGCATGAGGCCAAAAAACATAAAAAATGCTCATCATCACTGGTCATTAGAGAAATGCCAATCAAAACTACATTGAGATAACATCTCACGCCAGTTAGAATGGCGATCATTAAAAAATCTGGAGACAGCAGATGCTGGAGAGGATGTGAAGAAATAGGAACACTCTTACACTGTTGGTGGGAGTGTAAATTAGTTCAACCATTGTGGAAGACAGTGTGGCAATTCCTCAAGGACCTAGAAATAGAAATTCCATTTGACCCAGCAATCCCATTACTGGGTATATATCCAAAGAATTATAAATCATTATACTATAATGACACATGCACACGAATGTTTATTGCAGCATTGTGTACAATAGCCAAGACCTGGAACCAACCCAAATGCCCATCGATGATAGACTGGACTGGGAAAATGTGGCACGTATACACCATGAAATATTAGGCAGCCATCAATAACATTTTTTTCAAGTGCTTATGGGTTTTTTACTTAAACTTTTATATGCTGAGCCATAAAACAAGACTTAATAAATTTCAAGTATCAAAACACACAGTATGTTCTTCCACCACAATGTAATTAAATTAGAAGTTAATGATAATGTGATCTCTAGAAAATTCCCAGATATTTGAATGTAAGCTGAGCAAAATTATTGAAAACAACCCACAGGTGAAATAAGATATGACAAAGGAAAATAGAAGATAATTCAAGCAGAATATTTGGTAGAATTTACCAAATGGAGGGCTGGGAGCCAGCTAATACTAACTCTTGAAAGATATTGTTAGAATATCTTCCCAACTCTGCTTTCAGTGACATCACATTACCAGCTTGAAATCAGCCACAGTCCAAGCTTTTATACCACAGAAATTGACAAATGCTAAGAAATGCTAAAAATAGAGCTGCTTCTGACCATTGCTCCCTGCCAACCAACCCAGAAGAAAAATTTGCTTAACACATACCAGAATACCACTGAATTTACCAGTGAAGCCATCTGGAATGGGAGTTATTTATGAAGATCTTTTAAAAATATTATTATTATTGATGTATGTTTTGTTTGTGCAATTCACTATTTTAAAGTATACAGTTTAGTAATTTGTTGTAAATTTATCAAGTTGTACAATCTTTACCTGCTATGGTTTGGATATGTTTAATTTGTCCCCACCAAAATTCAGCTTGAAATTTGATCCCCAATGTAATGATGTTGGCAAGTGGAGCCTAATGGGAAGTGATTGGATCATGGGGGCTTCACCTTCATGGGTGGCTTGGTGCCATTCTTCCAATAGTGAGTGAGTTCTTGATCTGGTGAGACTGGGCTAGTTCTTGCAGTAATATATTAGTTTCCACAAGAGTGGGTTGTTTTCAAGCCAGGATGCCCCTTGTGTTTTAGCTCTTCACATGTGTCCACTTTCCCACTGACCTTCTTCACCCTGATGTGATGTTACACAAAAGCCCTCATCAGAAGCCAAGCAGACGCAAGCACTGTGCTTCCTGAATTTCTCAGCTTGTGAAACTATGAGCCCTGTCTTGTGTCTAGCTTCCTTCAGCTAGTATATTATTTTAAATGCTCATTCATGTTGTAGCACACATGAGTACTTTATTCATTTCCATTGCTGAATAATATTCTATTACATGAATTGATCATATTACATTTATTCATTCAACAACTGGTGGACTTATGGGAGATTTTCAGTTTGGGGATATTATAAATAATGCTGCTCTTTTCATTCCTGCACAAGTTTCCTGAGGACATATGTTTTTATTTTTCTGGGATATGTAAGCAGGAGTTAAATTTTTGAGTCATAGAGTAACTTAATATGTAACTTTCTGAGAAACTGCCAAAGCATTTTCAAGTGTCTGTATAATATTACAACCCAAACTGCAATACATGTACCTTTAATTTTCTTCACATCCTGTACAACACTTTTAGTGTCTATCATATTTATTTTAGTCATTGCCATAAGTGTGAAGTGGTATTTTATGGTATTAATTGGCATTTCCTAATGAAAAACGTCGAGCTGCCTTTCATGTGCTCATTGGCCATTTATATATCTTCACTGAAGAAATATCCATTCAAATTATTTGTCCATTTTTTCATTGTGTTATTGGTCTCTTTATTGTTTGATCAAAAAGTTCTTCCTATATTTGACACAAGTCCCATCCATATCAGACGCAAACCTGAAAAACATTTTCTTTTCTTTTTTTTTTTTTAAATTTTATTGCATTATACGTTTGGGGTACATGTGCAGAACGTGCAAGATAGTTGCATAGGTACACACTTCGCAGTGTGTTTTGCTGCCTTCCTCCCCTTCACCCACACTTGGCATTCATCCTCAGGCTATCCCTCCCCAGCCCCCCCTGCTGTCCCTCCCCCATTCCCCCCAATAGACCCCAGTGTGTAGTAGACCAACTCTCTGTGTCCATGTGTTCTCATTTTTCTCACCCGCCTATGAGTGAGTATATGTGGTATTTCTTTTTCTGTTCTTGTGTCAGTTTGCTGAGAATGATGTTCTCCAGATTCATCCATGTCCTTACAAAGGACACAAACTCATCATTTTTGATTGCTGCATAATATTCCATGGTGTATATGTGCCACATTTTCCCAGTCCAGTCTATCATCGTTGGGCATTTGGGTTGGTTCCAGTTCTTTGCTATTGTAAACAGTGCTGCAATGAACATTCGTGTGCATGTGTCCTTATAGTAGAACGATTTATAGTCCTTTGGATATACCCAGTAATGGGATTGCTGGGTCAAATGGAATTTCTATTTCTAGGTCCCTGAGGAATCGCCACACTGTCTTCCACAATGGTTGAACTAATTTACACTCCACCAACAGTGTAAGAGTGTTCCTATTTCTCCACATCCTCTCCAGCATCTGCTGTCTCCAGATTTTTAATGATCGCCATTCTAACTGGCGTGAGATGGTATCTCAATGTGGTATTAATTGGCATTTCCTAATGAAAACGTCGAGCTGCCTTTCATGTGCTCATTGGCCATTTATATATCTTCACTGAAGAAATATCCATTCAAATTATTTGTCCATTTTTTCATTGTGTTATTGGTCTCTTTATTGTTTGATCAAAAAGTTCTTCCTATATTTGACACAAGTCCCATCCATATCAGACGCAAACCTGAAAAACATTTTCTTTTCTTTTTTTTTTTTTTAATTTTTATTGCATTATACGTTTTGGGGTACATGTGCAGAACATGCAAGATAGTTGCATAGGTACACACTTCGCAGTGTGTTTTGCGGCCTTCCTCCCCTTCACCCACACTTGGCATTCATCCCCAGGCTATCCCTCCCGAGCCCCCCCTGCTGTCCCTCCCCCATTCCCCCCAATAGACCCCAGTGTGTAGTAGACCAACTCTCTGTGTCCATGTGTTCTCATTTTTCTCACCCGCCTATGAGTGAGTATATGTGGTATTTCTTTTTCTGTTCTTGTGTCAGTTTGCTGAGAATGATGTTCTCCAGATTCATCCATGTCCTTACAAAGGACACAAACTCATCATTTTTGATTGCTGCATAATATTCCATGGTGTATATGTGCCACATTTTCCCAGTCCAGTCTATCATCGTTGGGCATTTGGGTTGGTTCCAGTTCTTTGCTATTGTAAACAGTGCTGCAATGAACATTCGTGTGCATGTGTCCTTATAGTAGAACGATTTATAGTCCTTGATATACCCAGTAATGGGATTGCTGGGTCAAATGGAATTTCTATTTCTAGGTCCCTGAGGAATCGCCACACTGTCTTCCACAATGGTTGAACTAATTTACACTCCCACCAACAGTGTAAGAGTGTTCCTATTTCTCCACATCCACTCCAGCATCTGCTGTCTCCAGATTTTTTAATGATCGCCATTCTAACTGGCGTGAGATGGTATCTCAATGTGGTTTTGATTTGCATCTCTAATGACCAGTGATGATGAGCATTTTTCATATGTTTGTTGGCCTCATGTATGTCTTCTTTTGTAAAGTGTCTGTTCATATCCTTTGCCCATTTTTGAATGGGCTTGTTTGTTTTTTCCTGTAAATCTGTTTGAGTTCTTTGTAAATTCTGGATATCAGCCCTTTGTCAGATGTGTAAACTGCAAAGATTTTTCCCATTCTGATGGTTGCCAATTCACTCTAGTGACTGTTTCTTTTGCCATGCAGAAGCTGTGGAGTTTGATTAGGTCCCATTTGTCTATTTTGGCTTTTGTTGCCAATGCTTTTGGTGTTTTGGTCATGAAGTCCTTGCCTACTCCTATGTCCTGAATGGTTTTGCCTAGATTTTCTTCTAGGGTTTTTATGGTGTCAGGTCTTATGTTTAAGTCTTTAATCCATCTGGAGTTAATTTTAGTGTAAGGTGTCAGGAAGGGGTCCAGTTTCTGCTTTCTGCACATGGCTAGCCAGTTTTCCCAACACCATTTATTAAATAGGGAATCCCTTCCCCATTGCTTGTTTTTGTCTGGTTTATCAAAGATTATATGGTTGTAGATATGTTGTGTTGCCTCTGATGCCTCTGTTCTGTTCCATTGGTCTATATCTCTGTTTTGGTACCAGTACCATGCTGTTTTGATTACTGTAGCCTTGTAGTATAGTTTGAAGTCTGGTAGTGTGATGCCTCCCACTGTGTTCTTTTTGCTTAGAATTGACTTGGCTATGTGGGCTCTCTTTTGGTTCCATATGAAATTCATGGTGGTTTTTCCAGTTCTGTGAAGAAATTCAATGGTAGTTTGATGGGGATAGCATTGATTGTGTAAATTACTTTGGGCAGTATAGCCATTTTCACGATATTGATTCTTTCTAACCACGAACATGGAATGTTTCTCCATCTGTTTGTGTCCTCTCTTATTTCGTTGAGCAGTGGTTTGTAGTTTTCCTTAAAGAGGTCCCTTACGTTCCTTGTGAGTTGTATTCCTAGGTATTTTATTTTCTTTGTAGCAATTGTGAATGGCAGTTCGTTCTTGATTTGGTTCTCTTTAAGTCTGTTATTGGTGTATAGAAATGCTTGTGATTTTTGCACATTGATTTTATATCCTGAGACATTGCTGAAGTTGCTTATCAGTTTCAGGAGCTTTTGGGCTGAGGTGATGGGGTCTTCTAGGTATACTATCATGTCGTCTGCAAATAGAGACAATTTGGCTTCCACCTTTCCTATTTGAATACCCTTTATTTCTTTTTCTTGCCTGATTGCTCTGGCTAGAACTTCCAGTACTATGTTGAATAGGAGTGGTGAGAGAGGACATCCTTGTCTAGTGCCAGATTTCAAAGGGAATTTCCAGTTTTTGCCCATTCAGTATGATATTGGCTGTTGGTTTGTCATAAATCTCTTTTATTACTTTGAGATATGTTCCATCAATACCAAGTTTATTGAGGGTTTTTAGCATAAAGGGCTGTTGAATTTTGTCAAATGCCTTCTCTGCATCAATTGAGATAATCATGTGGTTTTTGTTTTTGCTTCTGTTTATGTGGTGAATTACATTTATAGACTTGTGTATGTTGAACCAGCCTTGCATCCCCGGGATGAATCCTACTTGGTCGTGATGGATAAGTTTTTTAATGTGCTGTTGCAATCGGTTTGCCAGTATTTTATTGAAGATTTTTGCATCTATGTTCATCATGGATATTGGCCTGAAGTTTTCTTTTCTTTTTTTTTTTTTTTTTTAATTTTTATTGCGTTATAGGTTTGGGGGTACATGTGCAGAACGAGCAAGATAGTTGCACAGGCACACACATGGCAGTGTGCTTTGCTGCCTTCCTCCCCCTCACCCACACTTGGCATTCATCCCCAGGCTATCCCCCAGCCCCCCACGCTGTCCCTCCCCATTCCCCCAACAGTCCCCAGTGTATAGTAGACCACCTCTGTGTCCATGTGTTCTCATTTTTCTCACCCACCTATGAGTGAGTATATGCGGTATTTCTTTTCTGTTCTTGTGTCAGTTTGCTGAGAATGATGTTCTCCAGATTCATCCATGTCCTACAAAGGACACAAACTCATCATTTTTGATTGCTGCATAATATTCCATGGTGTATATGTGCCACATTTTCCCAGTCCAGTCTATCATCGTTGGGCATTTGGGTTGGTTCCAGGTCTTTGCTATTGTAAACAGTGCTGCAATGAACATTCGTGCATGTGTCCTTATAGTAGAACGATTTATAGTCCTTGATAGATACCCAGTAATGGGATTGCTGGGTCAAATGGAATTTCTATTTCTAGGTCCCTGAGGAATCGCCACACTGTCTTCCACAATGGTTGAACTAATTTACACTCCCACCAACAGTGTAAGAGTGTTCCTATTTCTCCACATCCTCTCCAGCATCTGCTGTCTCCAGATTTTTAATGATCGCCATTCTAACTGGCGTGAGATGGTATCTCAATGTGGTTTTGATTTGCATCTCTAATGACCAATGATGATGAGCACTTTTTCATATGTTTGTTGGCCTCATGTATGTCTTCTTTGTAAAGTTTCTGTTCATATCCTTTGCCCATTTTTGAATGGGCTTGTTTGTTTTTTTCCTGTAAATCTGTTTGAGTTCTTTGTAAATTCTGGATATCAGCCCTTTGTCAGATGTGTAAACTGCAAAGATTTTTTCCCATTCTGATGGTTGCCGATTCACTCTAGTGACTGTTTCTTTTGCCGCAGAAGCTGTGGAGTTTGATTAGGTCCCATTTGTCTATTTTGGCTTTTGTTGCCAATGCTTTTGGTGTTTTGTTCATGAAGTCCTTGCCTACTCCTATGTCCTGAATGGTTTTGCCTAGATTTTCTTCTAGGGTTTTTATGGTGTCAGGTCTTATGTTTAAGTCTTTAATCCATCTGGAGTTAATTTTAGTGTAAGGTGTCAGGAAGGGGTCCAGTTTCTGCTTTCTGCACATGGCTAGCCAGTTTTCCCAACACCATTTATTAAATAGGAATCCTTTCCCCATTGCCTGTTTTGTCTGGTTTATCAAAGATAATATGGTTGTAGATGTGTTGTGTTGCCTCCGATGCCTCTGTTCTGTTCCATTGGTCTATATCTCTGTTTTGGTACCAGTACCATGCTGTTTTGATTACTGTAGCCTTGTAGTATAGTTTGAAGTCTGGTAGTGTGATGCCTCCGCTGTGTTCTTTTTGCTTAGAATTGACTTGGCTATGCGGGCTCTTTTTGGTTCCATATGAAATTCATGGTGGTTTTTTCCAGTTCTGTGAAGAAATTCAATGGTAGTTTGATGGGGATAGCATTGATTGTGTAAATTACTTTGGGCAGTATAGCCATTTTCACGATATTGATTCTTCCTAACCACGAACATGGAATGTTTCTCCATCTGTTTGTGTCCTCTTATTTCGTTGAGCAGTTGTTTGTAGTTTTCCTTAAAGAGGTCCCTTACATTCCTAGTGAGTTGTATTCCTAGGTATTTTATTTTCTTTGTAGCAATTGTGAATGGCAGTTCGTTCTTGATTTGGTTCTCTTTAAGTCTGTTATTGGTGTATAGGAATGCTTGTGATTTTTGAACATTGATTTTATATCCTGAGACTTTGCTGAAGTTGCTTATCAGTTGCAGGAGCTTTTGGGCTGAGGTGATGGGGTCTTCTAGGTATACTATCATGTCGTCTGCAAATAGAGACAATTTGGCTTCCACCTTTCCTATTTGAATACCCTTTATTTCTTTTTCTTGCCTGATTGCTCTGGCTAGAACTTCCAGTACTATGTTGAATAGAAGTGGTGAGAGAGGCATCCTTGTCTAGTGCCGGATTTCAAAGGAATGCTTCCAGTTTTGCCCATTAAGTATGATATTGGCTGTTGGTTTGTCATAAATAGCTTTTATTACTTTGAGATATGTTCCATCAATACCAAGTTTATTGAGGGTTTTAGCATAAAGGGCTGTTGAATTTTGTCAAATGCCTTCTGCATCAATTGAGATAATCATGTGGTTTTTGTTTTTGCTTCTGTTTATGTGGTGAATTACATTTATAGACTTGCGATGTTGAACCAGCCTTGCATCCCCGGATGAATCCTACTTGATCATGATGGATAAGTTTTTAATGTGCTGTTGCAATCGGTTTGCCAGTATTTTATTGAAGATTTTTGCATCTATGTTCATCATGGATATTGGCCTGAAGTTTTCTTTTCTTGTTGAGTCTCTGCCAGGTTTTGGTATCAGGATGATGTTGGTCTCATAAAATGATTTGGGAAGGGTTCCTCTTTTGGATTATTTGGAATAGTTTCAGAAGGAATGGTACCAGATCCTCTTTGTGTGTCTGGTAGAATTCAGCTGTGAACCCATCTGGACCTGGGCTTTTTTGTGTGGTAGGTTTAATTGCTGCCTCAACTTCAGACCTTGTTATTGGTCTATTCATAGTTTCAGCTTCCTCCTGGTTTAGGCTTGGGAGGACACAGGCGTCCAGGAATTTATCCATTTCTTCCTGATTTACTAGTTTATGTGCATAGAGTTGTTTGTAGTATTCTCTGATGATGGTTTGAATTTCTGTGGAATCTGTGGTGATTTCCATTATCATTTTTATTGCATCTATTTGGTTGTTCTCTTTGCTATTGTAAACAGTGCTGCAATGAACATTCGTGTGCATGTGTCCTTATAGTAGAACGATTTATAGTCCTTGATAGATACCCAGTAATGGGATTGCTGGGTCAAATGGAATTTCTATTTCTAGGTCCCTGAGGAATCGCCACACTGTCTTCCACAATGGTTGAACTAATTTACACTCCCACCAACAGTGTAAGAGTGTTCCTATTTCTCCACATCCTCTCCAGCATCTGCTGTCTCCAGATTTTTAATGATCGCCATTCTAACTGGCGTGAGATGGTATCTCAATGTGGTTTTGATTTGCATCTCTAATGACCAATGATGATGAGCACTTTTTCATATGTTTGTTGGCCTCATGTATGTCTTCTTTTGTAAAGTTTCTGTTCATATCCTTTGCCCATTTTTGAATGGGCTTGTTTGTTTTTTTCCTGTAAATCTGTTTGAGTTCTTTGTAAATTCTGGATATCAACCCTTTGTCAGATGTGTAAACTGCAAAGATTTTTTCCCATTCTGATGGTTGCCGATTCACTCTAGTGACTGTTTCTTTTGCCGCAGAAGCTGTGGAGTTTGATTAGGTCCCATTTGTCTATTTTGGCTTTTGTTGCCAATGCTTTTGGTGTTTTGTTCATGAAGTCCTTGCCTACTCCTATGTCCTGAATGGTTTTGCCTAGATTTTCTTCTAGGGTTTTTATGGTGTCAGGTCTTATTTAAGTCTTTAATCCATCTGGAGTTAATTTTAGTGTAAGGTGTCAGGAAGGGGTCCAGTTTCTGCTTTCTGCACATGGCTAGCCAGTTTTCCCAACACCATTTATTAAATAGGGAATCCTTTCCCCATTGCCTGTTTTTGTCTGGTTTATCAAAGATAATATGGTTGTAGATGTGTTGTGTTGCCTCCGATGCCTCTGTTCTGTTCCATTGGTCTATATCTCTGTTTTGGTACCAGTACCATGCTGTTTTGATTACTGTAGCCTTGTAGTATAGTTTGAAGTCTGGTAGCGTGATGCCTCCCGCTGTGTTCTTTTGCTTAGAATTGACTTGGCTATGCGGGCTCTTTTTGGTTCCATATGAAATTCATGGTGGTTTTTTCCAGTTCTGTGAAGAAATTCAATGGTAGTTTGATGGGGATAGCATTGATTGTGTAAATTACTTTGGGCAGTATAGCCATTTTCACGATATTGATTCTTCCTAACCACGAACATGGAATGTTTCTCCATCTGTTTGTGTCCTCTTATTTCGTTGAGCAGTTGTTTGTAGTTTTCCTTAAAGAGGTCCCTTACATTCCTAGTGAGTTGTATTCCTAGGTATTTTATTTTCTTTGTAGCAATTGTGAATGGCAGTTCGTTCTTGATTTGGTTCTCTTTAAGTCTGTTATTGGTGTATAGGAATGCTTGTGATTTTTGAACATTGATTTTATATCCTGAGACTTTGCTGAAGTTGCTTATCAGTTGCAGGAGCTTTTGGGCTGAGGTGATGGGGTCTTCTAGGTATACTATCATGTCGTCTGCAAATAGAGACAATTTGGCTTCCACCTTTCCTATTTGAATACCCTTTATTTCTTTTTCTTGCCTGATTGCTCTGGCTAGAACTTCCAGTACTATGTTGAATAGAAGTGGTGAGAGAGGGCATCCTTGTCTAGTGCCGGATTTCAAAGGGAATGCTTCCAGTTTTTGCCCATTAAGTATGATATTGGCTGTTGGTTTGTCATAAATAGCTTTTATTACTTTGAGATATGTTCCATCAATACCAAGTTTATTGAGGGTTTTAGCATAAAGGGCTGTTGAATTTTGTCAAATGCCTTCTCTGCATCAATTGAGATAATCATGTGGTTTTTGTTTTTGCTTCTGTTTATGTGGTGAATTACATTTATAGACTTGCGTATGTTGAACCAGCCTTGCATCCCAGGGATGAATCCTACTTGATCATGATGGATAAGTTTTTAATGTGCTGTTGCAATCGGTTTGCCAGTATTTTATTGAAGATTTTTGCATCTATGTTCATCATGGATATTGGCCTGAAGTTTTCTTTTCTTGTTGAGTCTCTGCCAGGTTTTGGTATCAGGATGATGTTGGTCTCATAAAATGATTTGGGAAGGGTTCCTCTTTTGGATTATTTGGAATAGTTTCAGAAGGAATGGTACCAGATCCTCTTTGTGTGTCTGGTAGAATTCAGCTGTGAACCCATCTGGACCTGGGCTTTTTTGTGTGGTAGGCTCTTAATTGCTGCCTCAACTTCAGACCTTGTTATTGGTCTATTCATCATTTCAGCTTCCTCCTGGTTTAGGCTTGGGAGGACACAGGCGTCAGGAATTTATCCATTTCTTCCTGATTTACTAGTTTATGTGCATAGAGTTGTTTGTAGTATTCTCTGATGATGGTTTGAATTTCTGTGGAATCTGTGGTGTTTTCCCATTATCATTTTTATTGCATCTATTTGGTTGTTCTCTCTTCTTTTTATCAGTCTGGCTAGTGGTCTGTCTATTTTGTTGATCTTTTCAAAACCAGCTCTTAGATTTATTGATTTTTGAAGGGTTTTTCTTGTCTCTATCTCCTTCAGTTCTGCTCTGATCTTAGTTATTTCTTGTCTTTGCTAGGTTTTGAGCTTTTTGATCTTGCTCCTCTAGCTCTTTCAATTTTGATGATAGGGTGTCAATTTTGGATCTCTCCACTCTTCTCATGTGGGCACTTATTGCTATATATTTTCCTCTACAGACTGCTTTAAATGTGTCCCAGAGATTCTGGTATGTTGTGTCTTCATTCTCGTTGGTTTCAAAGAACTTCTTTATTTCTGCCTTCATTTCATTGTTTATCCAATCAACATTCAAGAGCCAGTTGTTCAGTTTCCATGAAGCTGTGCGTTCTGAGTTATTTTCTGAATTCTGAGTTCCAACTTGATTGCACTATGGTCTGAGAGACTGTTTGTTATGATTTCCGTTGTTTTGCATTTGCTGAGGTGCTTTACTTCCAATTATGTGGTCAATTTTGGAGTAGGTGTGATGTGGTGCTGAGAAGAATGTATATTCTGTGGATTTGGGGTGGAGAGTTCTGTAAATGTCTATCAGGTTTGCTTGTTCCAGGTCTGAGTTCAAGTCCTGGATATCCTTGTTAATTTTCTGTCTGGTTGATCTGTCTGCTATTGACAGTGGAGTGTTAAAGTCTCCCACTATTATTGTGTGGGAGTCTAAGTCTCTTTGTAAGTCATTAAGAACTTGCCTTATATATCTGGGTGCTCCTACATTGGGTCCATATATATTTAGAATCGTTAGCTCTTCTTGTTGTATTGATCCTTTTACCATTATGTAATGACCTTCTTTGTCCCTTTTGATCTTTGTTGCTTTAAAGTCTATTTTATCAGAGATGAGAATTGCAACTCCTGCTTTTTGTGGCTCTCCATTTGCTTGGTAAATCTTCCTCCATCCCTTTATTTTGAGCCTTTGTGTATCCTTGCATGTGAGATGGGTTTCCTGGATACAGCACACTGATGGGTTTTGGTTTTTATCCAATTTGCCAGTCTGTGTCTTTTGATTGGTGCATTTAGCCCATTTACATTCAGGGTTAATATTGTTATGTGTGAATTTGATACTGCCATTTTGATGCTAGCTGGCTGTTTTGCCCGTTGGTTCATGTACATTCTTCATTTTGTTGATGGTCTTTAGCATTTGGTATGCTTTTAGGATGGCTGGAACTGGTTGTTTCTTTCTATGTGTAGTGCCTCTTTCAGGAGCTCTTGTAAAGCAGGCCTAGTGGTGACAAAATCTCTGAGTACTTGCTTGTTCGTGAAGGATTTTATTTTTCCTTCACTTATGAAGCTCAGTTTGGCTGGATATGAAATTCTGGGTTGAAAGTTCTTTTCTTTAAGGATGTTGAATATTGGCCCCACTCTCTTCTGGCTTGTAGAGTCTCTGCCGAGAGATCTGCTGTGAGTCTGATGGGCTTCCCTTTGTGGGTGACCCGACCTTTCTCTCTGGCTGCCCTTAGTATTTTCTCCTTCATTTCAACCCTGGTGAATCTGACGATTATGTGCCTTGGGGTTGCTCTTCTTGCAGAGTATCTTTGTGGTGTTCTCTGTATTTCCTGGAGTTGAGTATTGACCTGTCTTGCTAGGTTGGGGAAATTTTCCTGGATAATATCCTGAAGAGTGTTTTCCAGCTTGGATTCATTCTCTTCATCACATTCTGGTACACCTATCAAACGTAGGTTGGTTCTCTTTAAGTCTGTTATTGGTGTATAGGAATGCTTGTGATTTTTGAACATTGATTTTATATCCTGAGACTTTGCTGAAGTTGCTTATCAGTTGCAGGAGCTTTTGGGCTGAGGTGATGGGGTCTTCTAGGTATACTATCATGTCGTCTGCAAATAGAGACAATTTGGCTTCCACCTTTCCTATTTGAATACCCTTTATTTCTTTTTCTTGCCTGATTGCTCTGGCTAGAACTTCCAGTACTATGTTGAATAGAAGTGGTGAGAGAGGCATCCTTGTTCAGTGCCGGATTTCAAAGGGAATGCTTCCAGTTTTTGCCCATTAAGTATGATATTGGCTGTTGGTTTGTCATAAATAGCTTTTATTACTTTGAGATATGTTCCATCAATACCAAGTTTATTGAGGGTTTTAGCATAAAGGGCTGTTGAATTTTGTCAAATGCCTTCTCTGCATCAATTGAGATAATCATGTGATTTTTGTTTTTGCTTCTGTTTATGTGGTGAATTACATTTATAGACTTGCGATGTTGAACCAGCCTTGCATCCCCGGATGAATCCTACTTGATCATGATGGATAAGTTTTTAATGTGCTGTTGCAATCGGTTTGCCAGTATTTTATTGAAGATTTTTGCATCTATGTTCATCATGGATATTGGCCTGAAGTTTTCTTTTCTTGTTGAGTCTCTGCCAGGTTTTGGTATCAGGATGATGTTGGTCTCATAAAATGATTTGGGAAGGGTTCCTCTTTTGGATTATTTGGAATAGTTTCAGAAGGAATGGTACCAGATCCTCTTTGTGTGTCTGGTAGAATTCAGCTGTGAACCCATCTGGACCTGGGCTTTTTGTGTGTGGTAGGTTTAATTGCTGCCTCAACTTCAGACCTTGTTATTGGTCTATTCATAGTTTCGGCTTCCTCCTGGTTTAGGCTTGGGAGGACACAGGCGTCCAGGAATTTATCCATTTCTTCCTGATTTACTAGTTTATGTGCATAGAGTTGTTTGTAGTATTCTCTGATGATGGTTTGAATTTCTGTGGAATCTGTGGTGTTTTCCCATTATCATTTTTATTGCATCTATTTGGTTGTTCTCTTTTCTTTTTATCAGTCTGGCTAGTGGTCTGTCTATTTTGTTGATCTTTTCAAAACCAGCTCTTAGATTTATTGATTTTTGAAGGGTTTTTCTTGTCTCTATCTCCTTCAGTTCTGCTCTGATCTTAGTTATTTCTTGTCTTCGGCTAGGTTTTGAGCTTTTTGATCTTGCTCCTCTAGCTCTTTCAATTTTGATGATAGGGTGTCAATTTTGGATCTCTCCACTCTTCTCATGTGGGCACTTATTGCTATATATTTTCCTCTACAGACTGCTTTAAATGTGTCCCAGAGATTCTGGTATGTTGTGTCTTCATTCTCGTTGGTTTCAAAGAACTTCTTTATTTCTGCCTTCATTTCATTGTTTATCCAATCAACATTCAAGAGCCAGTTGTTCAGTTTCCATGAAGCTGTGCGTTCTGAGTTATTTTCTGAATTCTGAGTTCCAACTTGATTGCACTATGGTCTGAGAGACTGTTTGTTATGATTTCAGTTGTTTTGCATTTGCTGAGGAGTGCTTTACTTCCAATTATGTGGTCAATTTTGGAGTAGGTGTGATGTGGTGCTGAGAAGAATGTATATTCTGTGGATTTGGGGTGGAGAGTTCTGTAAATGTCTATCAGGTTTGCTTGTTCCAGGTCTGAGTTCAAGTCCTGGATATCCTGGTTAATTTTCTGTCTGGTTGATCTGTCTGCTATTGACAGTGGAGTGTTAAAGTCTCCCACTATTATTGTGTGGGAGTCTAAGTCTCTTTGTAAGTCATTAAGAACTTGCCTTATATATCTGGGTGCTCCTACATTGGGTCCATATATATTTAGAATCGTTAGCTCTTCTTGTTGTATCGATCCTTTTACCATTATGTAATGACCTTCTTTGTCCCTTTTGATCTTTGTTGCTTTAAAGTCTATTTTATCAGAGATGAGAATTGCAACTCCTGCTTTTTTTGCTCTCCATTTGCTTGGTAAATCTTCCTCCATCCCTTTATTTTGAGCCTTTGTGTATCCTTGCTTGTGAGGTGGGTTTCTGGATACAGCACACTGATGGGTTTTGGTTTTTATCCAATTTGCCAGTCTGTGTCTTTTGATTGGTGCATTTAGCCCATTTACATTCAGGGTTAATATTGTTATGTGTGAATTTGATACTGCCATTTTGATGCTAGCTGGCTGTTTTGCCCGTTGGTTCATGTAGATTCTTCATTTTGTTGATGCTCTTTAGCATTTGGTATGCTTTTAGGATGGCTGGTACTGGTTGTTTCTTTCTATGTGTAGTGCCTCTTCAGGAGCTCTTGTAAAGCAGGCCTAGTGGTGACAAAATCTCTGAGTACTTGCTTGTTCGTGAAGGATTTTATTTTTCCTTCACTTATGAAGCTCAGTTTGGCTGGATATGAAATTCTGGGTTGAAAGTTCTTTTCTTTAAGGATGTTGAATATTGGCCCCACTCTCTTCTGGCTTGTAGAGTCTCTGCCGAGAGATCTGCTGTGAGTCTGATGGGCTTCCTTTGTGGGTGACCTGACCTTTCTCTCTGGCTGCCCTTAGTATTTTCTCCTTCATTTCAACCCTGGTGAATCTGACGATTATGTGCCTTGGGGTTGCTCTTCTTGCAGAGTATCTTTGTGGTGTTCTCTGTATTTCCTGGAGTTGAGTATTGACCTGTCTTGCTAGGTTGGGGAAATTTTCCTGGATAATATCCTGAAGAGTGTTTTCCAGCTTGGATTCATTCTCTTCATCACATTCTGGTACACCTATCAAACGTAGGTTGGGTCTCTTCACATAGTCCCACATTTCTTGGAGATTTTGTTCATTCCTTTTGTGCTTTTTCTTTAATCTTGGTTTCTCATTTTATTTCATTGAGTTGATCTTCAACTTCTGATATTCTTTCTTCTGCTTGGTCAATTCGCTGTTGAAACTTGTGCATGCTTCATAAGTTCTCGTGTTGTGTTTTTCAGCTCCTTCAATTCATTCATATTCCTCTGTTGTCCATTCTTGTTATCAATTCCTCGAATCTTTTTCAAATCTTTTTCAAGGTTCTTAATTTCTTTGCACTGATTTAGAACATGTTCTTTAGCTCACTGAAGTTTCTCATTATCCACTTTCTGAAGTCTGATTCCGTCATTTCATCACACTCATCATTTGTCCAGCTTTGTTCCCTTGCTGGTGAGGAGTTTTGGTCCTTGTAGGAGGTGAGGTGTTTTGGTTTCGGTGTTTTCCTCCTTTTGCGCTGGTTTCTTCCCATCTTTATGGATTTATCCACCTGTCATCTTAGTAGTTGCTGATTTTTCAATTGGGTCTCTGTGTGGACACTGAGATTGTTGATGATGAAGTATTTCTGTTACTTAGTTTTCCTTCTAATGGTCTAGCCCTCTGCTGTATGAGTGCTGAGGTCCACCCAGGCCCTGCTTTTCTGGGGTACACCTGTAGCAGCTGCGGAACAGTGAGGATGATACCAGTTTCTTTTTCTGCTATCTTTGTTCCAGAATGATGCCAGCCAAATGTCAGTCTGATTAGTCCTTTTTGGGGTGACTCTTGATATACAGGGGTCAGGAGCTGCTTGAGGAGATGGTCTGTGCTTTATACGAGCTCCAGTGCTGAGCTGTGAGCTCTGTACTTCATTCAGATTTGTTGGGAGGATGTGTTTATGTCTGCTGCAACAGAACTCATAAAAAAAAAACCCTTTCTCCCCTTAGATGCTCTGTCTCAGGGAGTTGGGGCTTTTATGAGTATCTGTTGCACTGTCCTGCCCCACCAGGAGGCAGTCTATTCACTATTTGCCTGCCAGGGCTCTGCCCTGCTAGCATGGGTCCACCCTGCTGCAGCAAGGCTCCGTTCTGCTGTGGAGTGGTCTCTGTTATGGCAGGTTGCCTTGGCAACGGCAGGCTGCATCAGCCCTGGGCGGTACTTCAGTAGGGGCGGATTGCATCCATAGTGGTGGTCACCTCTCCCCACCGGGCTGCACCGTCCTCGATGCTGGCAGTAAAACTCTCAGCCCCAAGCACCTCCAATCGCCGCCCTGCCTGTCCCCATGAGGCGGGACCCACTGAGCCGGATCACCCAGCTCCCTGCCTCAGAGTCCTCTCTCTCTCTCTCTTCCTCTCCCCAAGCTGAACAGTCGACTCTCTCACTGGTGCCCCAGTAGCCTGCCGATAGGGCACTGGGATCCGTGCATCTCCCATGCTGCTGCCCACTTGATGGTCTTTAGCATTTGGTATGCTTTTAGGATGGCTGGAACTGGTTGTTTCTTTCTATGTGTAGTGCCTCTTTCAGGAGCTCTTGTAAAGCAGGCCTAGTGGTGACAAAATCTCTGAGTACTTGCTTGTTCGTGAAGGATTTTATTTTTCCTTCACTTATGAAGCTCAGTTTGGCTGGATATGAAATTCTGGGTTGAAAGTTCTTTTCTTTAAGGATGTTGAATATTGGCCCCACTCTCTTCTGGCTTGTAGAGTCTCTGCCGAGAGATCTGCTGTGAGTCTGATGGGCTTCCCTTTGTGGGTGACCCAACCTTTCTCTCTGGCTGCCCTTAGTATTTTCTCCTTCATTTCAACCCTGGTGAATCTGACGATTATGTGCCTTGGGGTTGCTCTTCAGAGTATCTTTGTGGTGTTCTCTGTATTTCCTGGAGTTGAGTATTGACCTGTCTTGCTAGGTTGGGGAAATTTTCCTGGATAATATCCTGAAGAGTATTTTCCAGCTTGGATTCATTCTCTTCATCACATTCTGGTACACCTATCAAATCGTAGGTTGCGTCTCTTCACATAGTCCCACATTTCTTGGAGATTTTGTTCATTCCGTTTTGTGCTTTTTTCTTTAATCTTGGTTTCTCATTTTATTTCATTGAGTTGATCTTCAACTTCTGATATTCTTTCTTCTGCTTGGTCAATTCGGCTGTTGAAACTTGTGCATGCTTCGCGAAGTTTTCGTGTTGTGTTTTTCAGCTCCTTCAATTCATTCATATTCCTCTCTTGTTCATTCTTGTTATCAATTCCTCGAATCTTTTTTCAAATCTTTTTTCAAGGTTCTTAATTTCTTTGCACTGATTTAGAACATGTTCTTTTAGCTCACTGAAGTTTCTTATTATCCACTTTCTGAAGTCTGATTCCGTCATTTCGTCACACTCATCATTTGTCCAGCTTTGTTCCCTTGCTGGTGAGGAGTTTTGGTCCTTTGTAGGAGGTGAGGTGTTTTGGTTTCGGGTGTTTTCCTCCTTTTTGCGCTGGTTTCTTCCCATCTTTATGAATTTATCCACCTGTCATCTTCGTAGTTGCTGATTTTTCAATGGGGTCTCTGTGTGGATGCCCAGATTGTTGTTGATGAAGTATTTCTGTTACTTAATTTTCCTTCTAATGGTCTAGCCCCTCTGCTGTATGAGTGCTGAGGTCCACTCCAGGCCCTGCTTTTCTGGGGTACACCTGTAGCACTTGCGGAACAGTGAGTTATGCTATCAGTTTCTTTTTCTGCTATCTTTGTTCCAGAATGATGCCTGCCAAATGTCAGTCTGATTAGTCCTTTTTGGGGGTGACTCTTTGATATACAGGGGTCAGGAGCTGCTTGAGGAGATGGTCTGTGCTTTATACGAGCTCCAGTGCTGAGCTGTGAGCTCTGTACTTCATTCAGATTTGTTGGGAGGATGTGTTTATGTCTGCTGCAACAGAACTCATAAAAAAAAACCCTTTCTCCCCCCTTAGATGCTCTGTTTCAGGGAGTTGTGGCTTTCTTTATGAGTATCTGTTGCACTGTCCTGCCCCACCAGGAGGCAGTCTATTCCCTATTTGCCTGCCAGGGCTCTGCCCTGCTAGCATGGGTCCACCCTGCTGCAGCAAGGCTCCGTTCTGCTGTGGAGTGGTCTCTGTTATGGCAGGTTGCCTTGGCAACGGCAGGCTGCATCAGCCCTGGGCGGTACTTCAGTAGGGGCGGATTGCATCCATAGTGGTGGTCACCTCTCCCCCACCGGGCTGCACCGTCCTCGATGCTGGCAGTAAAACTCTCAGCCCCAAGCACCTCCAATCGCCGCCCTGCCTGTCCCCATGAGGGCGGGACCCACTGAGCCGGATCACCCAGCTCCCTGCCTCAGAGTCAGTCCTCTCTCTCTCTCTCTCTCTCTCTCTCTCTCTCTCTTCCTCTCCCCAACCTGAACGGTCGACTCTCTCACTGGTGCTCCAGTAACCTGCCAATAGGGCACTGGGATCCGTGCATTCTCCCATGCTGCTGCCCACTGCACCGGCTCAGATCACGTTTCCCAGGAATCTTCTGGTGTGGCTCATTGTTCAAGTCCCGTTCAATCAGATGGACATGCCAATCTGCCCTTCCAAATCTCAGATTGCTGGTTTAACAGGGCACCTGGACCAGTGAGTTTCGTGCCAGGTCCCGCTGCGCTAAGGCGCAGGCCAAACCGGCCACGTGAGCCGGCTCTTCGCATCCCGTGTCTCTCCCACACCTGGGACTTTCAAAGCTCTGTGGGCAAAAAGGTCCATCCGAGAATGCGGCTAGGACTCACCCACTGCGCCTTCACCGAGAGCTGCAATCCCGTGTCACCTCTACGACGCCATCTTGGAACCCCTCTAATCTGTAGTTTTCTTTATGTGTGATATCTTTGTCTGGTTTTGGTATCAGGGTAATTCTGGCCTCACAGGATGAATTGGGAAGTACTCCATCCTCTTGTATTTTTTGAGAGATTTTGTGAGGAATTTGTACCATTTGGTTTTTAAATATTGGACAGAGCTCATCTGGAAGCCATCAAGGGCTGGGTTATTTTTGCAAGGATTTTTAAAGTACTAGTTCAGTCACTTTGTTACAAGTCTTTTCAGATTTTCTATTTATTATTGAGTGGTTTTTAGTTTGTGTCTTTCTAGGAAATTTCTCATTTGATCTAGATTAATTTATTGACATACAATTGTTTATAGAATTTCTTTGTAATTATTTTTATTTTTGTAGGTTTTTTTATTAGTAGTATCCCTTTCTTATTCATGACTTTGGTGGTTTGAATTTTATCTCTTTTTCTTGGTCATATAGCTAAAGCTTTGTCAATTTTGTTGATCTTTTTAAGGAACTAAATTTTGATTTATTGATTATCTTTTTTTTATTCTCTGTTTATTTCTGCCTGTTCTAATCTTTATTTCCTTTCTATTTGCTTTAGGTTTAGTTTGTTCTTGTTTTCCCACTGAATTTCACAAATTTAATTATAACTCTTATAACGATGACCAAAAAAACTTAAATACTAATAAGACAAACAAGCCAATTTTTGAAATGGGCTAAATATTTGAATTGGCCTCATTTATCCAAAGAAGATATATAAATGGCTGATAAGCACAGAATATAATCTCTAATATCATTAGTCATTGGGTATATGCAAACCCAAACTACAATGAGATACCAATTTACAACAACTATATTAGGTGTAATGCAAAAAGTGTTGGTAAAGATGTAAAGAAAATGAAAGTTTCATACATCACAGATAGGATTGCAAAATTATACAGAAATATTGAAAATTCTTTGGCAATTTCTCAAATAGTTAAACATTGAGTTATCCTATGACTCAGAAATTCAACTTTTAGTTACATATCTCAGAGAAATAAGAATTTATGTCCACATAAAAGCTTGCATAGGAATGAAAATAACAGCATTATTTATAATAGCCCAATACTGGAAACCTCTCACAGGTCCAATAACTGATGATTGGCTAAATAAAATGTAGTCAATTCATGTGATGGAATATTATTCAGCAATGATAAAGAATGAAGTATTGATGTATGATACAACATGGATGAACCTTGAAAACAATATAAGTGAGAGAAGGCAATTACAAAATACAAAATATTGTACAATTCAGTTTATATGAACTGTCCAGTATTCTGGGTAAACTCATTCAGACAGTGTTGTTATTAGTGGTAAGCTAGGAATGGGAGTGGAAAAGGACTTCAAAATGATTACAAGGCTTTGTTTTGGAGTGATAAAATAGTTCTGACATTAGATAGTGGTCATGTTTGAACAACTCTGTGAATATAGTAAAAAGCACAGCATTGTACATGTTAAAATAATTAATTTTAGGATACATAAATTATGTCTTAAGAAAGAGAAGAGCGATCAATGGATGAAGAGGGATGGGACATGGTGAAAAGGGCCATGAGGTGATTATTTGCAGTTCCAGAAGGAGAAAAGCCAAAGAATGGATAAAATAAATATTGAAAATGAAAATAGCACATAATATTATAAAAATAATAAAAGATATCTAGCCATGCATCAAGATGTGCTACAAATCCCACGCAGAATGCATGCAAAGAAAATCACACACAGGTGCATTACAATAGAATTACTGAAAAAGGAAAATATTAAAAAATTAAGTCCACAGAAGATATTTAAATAGAGTTTACAACAGGAAATTGGTTAAAATAAGTGTTCAAAGTGCCAAAAATAACTATCACTCCAAGGCCTAGGAAAGCAATGGGGATATTTGGGTAAGACTTGGACCCCGACCTCTGATAAAATGGGCTTCCCAATTAGAGATTGCACTAAAACAGCTTGAAGAAAGAGCCCTACTGAATTGGGCCTTTTACATTTAAATCAGGGAATTGCTTAACTGGTACTGAAGTCTCCAGTTCTTGATGGAGGATTCCTTCTGAAGTGAAAGCCAGCATAGTAACAACAGTTCTTGATATTTAGAGAGAAACTATAAAATCCACATGGCCCTGCCAATGGATTCTTTGGTGACAAAAAGAAACAGGAAGCAGAAATAAGCAATTTGGTTCTCCCTCCTTCAGACTTCCTGTCTCCCTTTGTTGTCCTATTCAGCCTAACAGGAAGTAAAGGAGAAAAAGCATTGGCGGAACGTCTGCTTCAGCATGCTGTCAAAGGAAAAATAACTTGGGACCCTAATTTCCTATGCCAAAAGAAAATAATTAAGCTGAAAACTGAGTTCATGTAAGAATTCACCTTTCCTCTTGTTCCTAAGCACATAGCTATAGATAAAAAGTTAAATATCTCCACAGGTGGCTACTCTATGTTCACCTTATCTTGTGTAAACTGTCAATTCACTGAGCATGAGACCAGTACACAACTGGCTATTTCCTTACTTGCTCCTTTTCTCTTGCAATATGTGGATTCAGTAATGTGACCTTACCCTTCCTCCTTCCCCTCCAGCCTACTTTTCCCTTTACACACCGAATCCCTCAGAGTCATCTTTGGTGGAAGGCACAGACCTGTCTCCCAGGTACGTGCCCTCAACCTTGGCAAAATAAACTTCTAAATTGATTGAGATCTGTCTCTGATACTTTATATTTTACAATATCTCCTTTTCTAGAGTTTTACTCACTTTCAACAGGGAAGGTAAGTTTAGGTATTTTCCTGCTTCTAGGATGGTACAGAGAAATCTTCAGCCTGGGCCCCAGTTCCCAGGTGAGTATCTAAATTGGGGCTTGTCTTGTAAATTCTTTTTAATTACTACAGTTAAGATTAACAACTAGCTGGTCCTAATTTCTTCTTACCATTAGAGTGCTCAGTAATTATATAAATTGTGTAGTTTTTGTTTTGCTTAACTGTTTTTTTCTTGTTTGTTTCTGCTTTCGTTGCTGTTTCAGTATTGGGTTTGACAAATTCTACCTGACTTGATCCATAGTGGTGGTCACCTCCCCCACCGGCTGCACCGTCCTCGATGCTGGCAGTAAAACTCTCAGCCCCAAGCACCTCCAATCCCGCCTGCCTGTCCCCATGAGGGCGGGACCCACTGAGCCGGATCACCCAGCTCCCTGCCTCAGAGTCAGTCCTCTCTCTCTCTCTCTCTCTCTCTCCCCCCAAGCTGAACGGTCGACTCTCTCACTGGTGCTCCAGTAACCTGCCAATAGGGCACTGGGATCCGTGCATTCTCCCATGCTGCTGCCCACTGCACCGGCTCAGATCACGCTTCCCAGGAATCTTCTGGTGTGGCTCATTGTCCAAGTCCCGCTCAATCAGATGGACATGCCAATCTGCCCTTCCAAATCTCAGATTGCTGGTTTAACAGGGCACCCGGACCAGTGAGTTTCGTGGGGTCCGCTGCGCTAAGGCGCAGGCCAAACCGGCCGCGTGAGCCGGCTCTTCTCGATCCCGTGTCTCTCCCACACCTGGGACTTGCAAAGCTCTGTGGGCAAAAAGGTCCATCCGAGAATGCGCTTAGGACTCACCCTCTGCGCCTTCACGAGAGCTGCAATCCCAAGTCACCTCTACGACGCCATCTTGGAACCCCTCTAATCTGTAGTTTTCTTTATGTGTGATATCTTTGTCTGGTTTTGGTATCAGGGTAATTCTGGCCTCACAGGATGAATTGGGAAGTACTCCTTCCTCTTGTATTTTTTGAGAGATTTTGTGAGGAATTTGTACCATTTTGTTTTTTAAATATTGGACAGAGCTCATCTGGAAGCCATCAAGGGCTGGGTTATTTTTGCAAGGATTTTTAAAGTACTAGTTCAGTCACTTTGTTACAAGTCTTTTCAGATTTTCTATTTATTATTGAGTGGTTTTTAGTTTGTGTCTTTCTAGGAAATTTCTCATTTGATCTAGATTAATTTATTGACATACAATTGTTTATAGAATTTCTTTGTAATTATTTTTATTTTTGTAGGTTTTTTTTATTAGTAGTATCCCCTTTCTTATTCATGACTTTGGTGGTTTGAATTTTATCTCTCTTTTTCTTGGTCATATAGCTAAAGCTTTGTCAATTTTGTTGATCTTTTTAAGGAACTAAATTTTGATTTATTGATTATCTTTTTTTTATTCTCTGTTTATTTCTGCCTGTTCTAATCTTTATTTCCTTTCTATTTGCTTTAGGTTTAGTTTGTTCTTGTTTTCCCACTGAATTTCACAAATTTAATTATAACTCTTATAACGATGACCAAAAAAAAAACTTAAATACTAATAAGACAAACAAGCCAATTTTTGAAATGGGCTAAATATTTGAATTGGCCTCATTTATCCAAAGAAGATATATAAATGGCTGATAAGCACAGAATATAATCTCTAATATCATTAGTCATTGGGTATATGCAAACCCAAACTACAATGAGATACCAATTTACAACAACTATATTAGGTGTAATGCAAAAAAAAGTGTTGGTAAAGATGTAAAGAAAATGAAAGTTTCATACATCACAGATAGGATTGCAAAATTATACAGAAATATTGAAAATTCTTTGGCAATTTCTCAAATAGTTAAACATTGAGTTATCCTATGACTCAGAAATTCAACTTTTAGTTACATATCTCAGAGAAATAAGAATTTATGTCCACATAAAAGCTTGCATAGGAATGAAAATAACAGCATTATTTATAATAGCCCAATACTGGAAACCTCTCACAGGTCCAATAACTGATGATTGGCTAAATAAAATGTAGTCAATTCATGTGATGGAATATTATTCAGCAATGATAAAGAATGAAGTATTGATGTATGATACAACATGGATGAACCTTGAAAACAATATAAGTGAGAGAAGGCAATTACAAAATACAAAATATTGTACAATTCAGTTTATATGAACTGTCCAGTATTCTGGGTAAACTCATTCAGACAGTGTTGTTATTAGTGGTAAGCTAGGAATGGGAGTGGAAAAGGACTTCAAAATGATTACAAGGCTTTGTTTTGGAGTGATAAAATAGTTCTGACATTAGATAGTGGTCATGTTTGAACAACTCTGTGAATATAGTAAAAAGCACAGCATTGTACATGTTAAAATAATTAATTTTAGGATACATAAATTATGTCTTAAGAAAGAGAAGAGCGATCAATGGATGAAGAGGGATGGGACATGGTGAAAAGGGCCATGAGGTGATTATTTGCAGTTCCAGAAGGAGAAAAGCCAAAGAATGGATAAAATAAATATTGAAAATGAAAATAGCACATAATATTATAAAAATAATAAAAGATATCTAGCCATGCATCAAGATGTGCTACAAATCCCACGCAGAATGCATGCAAAGAAAATCACACACAGGTGCATTACAATAGAATTACTGAAAAAGGAAAATATTAAAAAATTAAGTCCACAGAAGATATTTAAATAGAGTTTACAACAGGAAATTGGTTAAAATAAGTGTTCAAAGTGCCAAAAATAACTATCACCCAAGGCCTAGGAAAGCAATGGGGATATTTGGGTAAGACTTGGACCCCGACCTCTGATAAAATGGGCTTCCCAATTAGAGATTGCACTAAAACAGCTTGAAGAAAGAGCCCTACTGAATTGGGCCTTTTACATTTAAATCAGGGGAATTGCTTAACTGGTACTGAAGTCTCCAGTTCTTGATGGAGGATTCCTTCTGAAGTGAAAGCCAGCATAGTAACAACAGTTCTTGATATTTAGAGAGAAACTATAAAATCCACATGGCCCTGCCAATGGATTCTTTGGTGACAAAAAGAAACAGGAAGCAGAAATAAGCAATTTGGTTCTCCTCCTTCAGACTTCCTGTCTCCCTTTGTTGTCCTATTCAGCCTAACAGGAAGTAAAGGAGAAAAGCATTGGCGAACGTCTGCTTCAGCATGCTGTCAAAGGAAAAATAACTTGGGACCCTAATTTCCTATGCAAAAGAAAATAATTAAGCTGAAAACTGAGTTCATGTAAGAATTCACCTTTCCTCTTGTTCCTAAGCACATAGCTATAGATAAAAGTTAAATATCTCCACAGGTGGCTACTCTATGTTCACCTTATCTTGTGTAAACTGTCAATTCACTGAGCATGAGACCAGTACACAACTGGCTATTTCCTTACTTGCTCCTTTTCTCTTGCAATATGTGGATTCAGTAATGTGACCTTACCCTTCCTCCTTCCCCTCCAGCCTACTTTTCCCTTTACACACCGAATCCCTCAGAGTCATCTTTGGTGGAAGGCACAGACCTGTCTCCCAGGTACGTGCCCTCAACCTTGGCAAAATAAACTTCTAAATTGATTGAGATCTGTCTCTGATACTTTATATTTTACAAGTATCTCCTTTTCTAGAGTTTTACTCACTTTCAACAGGGAAGGTAAGTTTAGGTATTTTCCTGCTTCTAGGATGGTACAGAGAAATCTTCAGCCTGGGCCCCAGTTCCCAGGTGAGTATCTAAATTGGGGCTTGTCTTGTAAATTCTTTTTAATTACTACAGTTAAGATTAACAACTAGCTGGTCCTAATTTCTTCTTACCATTAGAGTGCTCAGTAATTATATAAATTGTGTAGTTTTTTGTTTTGCTTAACTGTTTTTTTTCTTGTTTGTTTCTGCTTTCGTTGCTGTTTCAGTATTGGGTTTGACAAATTCTACCTGACTTGATCAAATTTAAGTTCAAAATTATGGGGAACAAGAGAAAATGGCTAGAAAAAAGAAAAAATATATATGTATTTTGACTACCTGAAGGGTGTTATTTTTGGCACCTTTTGCCAACCAAGACAAACTGAAAGAGCAATGGTTGTCATCCACACTGTAATTCAGTAGCTAGGGTTCTGTCCCTTTTTTTCACCACAATAGCCTGGCTTTGATTCATAAATAAAGTCTCTTCCAATTTAATATTTGTGTTATTTTGAAATAGTAATTTGTCCCAGCTCAAATATGATGAGATTTAAAAGGATTTTTTAAGAGATCAATGATTAAAAGTTAGTTTTATTAAAAGCTAATATCCAAGCAGTGTGTGTATGTGTGTGTGTGTGAAAGGCCTTTATGTTTTTTATTTTTTTCTCTCCCAGGATCTTGTTCTTTGAGAAAAATATTTTTTCTTTTCAACCAACTGAATTCGGTTTTCTCCACGTACTTCTCTCTCTCCTTTCTCTTGCCACCCTCTGCTGCATAATTTCTAACAGACTAAGATTCCTTAAAGAAAACAGAATGTTCATTGCAGCACTGTTTACAATAGCAAAGACCTGAACCAACCCAAATGCCCATGGATGAAGAGGGATGGGACATGGTGAAAAGGGCCATGAGGTGATTATTTGCAGTTCCAGAAGGAGAAAAGCCAAAGAATGGATAAAATAAATATTGAAAATGAAAATAGCACATAATATTATAAAATAATAAAAGATATCTAGCCATGCATCAAGATGTGCTACAAATCCCACGCAGAATGCATGCAAAGAAAATCACACACAGGTGCATTACAATAGAATTACTGAAAAGGAAAATATTAAAAATTAAGTCCACAGAAGATATTTAAATAGAGTTTACAACAGGAAATTGGTTAAAATAAGTGTTCAAAGTGCCAAAATAACTATCACTCCAAGGCCTAGGAAAGCAATGGGGATATTTGGGTAAGACTTGGACCCCGACCTCTGATAAAATGGGCTTCCCAATTAGAGATTGCACTAAAACAGCTTGAAGAAAGAGCCCTACTGAATTGGGCCTTTTACATTTAAATCAGAATTGCTTAACTGGTACTGAAGTCTCCAGTTCTTGATGGAGGATTCCTTCTGAAGTGAAAGCCAGCATAGTAACAACAGTTCTTGATATTTAGAGAGAAACTATAAAATCCACATGGCCCTGCCAATGGATTCTTTGGTGACAAAAAGAAACAGGAAGCAGAAATAAGCAATTTGGTTCTCCTCCTTCAGACTTCCTGTCTCCCTTTGTTGTCCTATTCAGCCTAACAGGAAGTAAAGGAGAAAAGCATTGGCGGAACGTCTGCTTCAGCATGCTGTCAAAGGAAAAAATAACTTGGGACCCTAATTTCACTATGCCAAAAGAAAATAATTAAGCTGAAAACTGAGTTCATGTAAGAATTCACCTTTCCTCTTGTTCCTAAGCACATAGCTATAGATAAAAAGTTAAATATCTCCACAGGTGGCTACTCTATGTTCACCTTATCTTGTGTAAACTGTCAATTCACTGAGCATGAGACCAGTACACAACTGGCTATTTCACTTGCTCCTTTTCTCTTGCAATATGTGGATTCAGTAATGTGACCTTACCCTTCCTCCTTCCCCTCCAGCCTACTTTTCCCCTTTACACACCGAATCCTCAGAGTCATCTTTGGTGGAAGGCACAGACCTGTCTCCCAGGTACGTGCCCTCAACCTTGGCAAAATAAACTTCTAAATTGATTGAGATCTGTCTCTGATACTTTATATTTTACAAATATCTCCTTTTCTAGAGTTTTACTCACTTTCAACAGGGAAGGTAAGTTTAGGTATTTTCCTACTTCTAGGATGGTACAGAGAAATCTTCAGCCTGGGCCCCAGTTCCCAGGTGAGTATCTAAATTGGGGCTTGTCTTGTAAATTCTTTTTAATTACTACAGTTAAGATTAACAACTAGCTGGTCCTAATTTCTTCTTACCATTAGAGTGCTCAGTAATTATATAAATTGTGTAGTTTTTTGTTTTGCTTAACTGTTTTTTTTTCTTGTTTGTTTCTGCTTTCGTTGCTGTTTCAGTATTGGGTTTGACAAATTCTACCTGACTTTTTCAAATCTTTTTCAAGGTTCTTAGTTTCTTTGCACTGATTTAGAACATGTTCTTTAGCTCACTGAAGTTTCTCATTATCCACTTTCTGAAGTCTGATTCCGTCATTTCGTCACACTCATCATTTGTCCAGCTTTGTTCCCTTGCTGGTGAGGAGTTTTGGTCCTTGTAGGAGGTGAGGTGTTTTGGTTTCGGTGTTTTCCTCCTTTTGCGCTGGTTTCTTCCCATCTTTATGGATTTATCCACCTGTCATCTTAGTAGTTGCTGATTTTTCAATTGGGTCTCTGTGTGGATGCCCAGATTGTTGTTGATGAAGTATTTCTGTTACTTAGTTTTCCTTCTAATGGTCTAGCCCTCTGCTGTATGAGTGCTGAGGTCCACCCAGGCCCTGCTTTTCTGGGGTACACCTGTAGCACTGCGGAACAGTGAGTTATGCTATCAGTTTCTTTTTCTGCTATCTTTGTTCCAGAATGATGCCTGCCAAATGTCAGTCTGATTAGTCCTTTTGGGGTGACTCTTTGATATACAGGGTCAGGAGCTGCTTGAGGAGATGGTCTGTGCTTTATAGGAGCTCCAGTGCTGAGCTGTGAGCTCTGTACTTCATTCAGATTTGTTGGGAGGATGTGTTTATGTCTGCTGCAACAGAACTCATAAAAAAAAACCCTTTCTCCCCCCTTAGATGCTCTGTTTCAGGGAGTTGTGGCTTTCTTTATGAGTATCTGTTGCACTGTCCTGCCCCACCAGGAGGCAGTCTATTCCCTATTTGCCTGCCAGGGCTCTGCCCTGCTAGCACGGGTCCACCCTGCTGCAGCAAGGCTCCGTTCTGCTGTGGAGTGGTCTCTGTTATGGCAGGTTGCCTTGGCAACGGCAGGCTGCATCAGCCCTGGGCGGTACTTCAGTAGGGGCGGATTGCATCCATAGTGGTGGTCACCTCTCCCCCACCGGGCTGCACCGTCCTCGATGCTGGCAGTAAAACTCTCAGCCCCAAGCACCTCCAATCGCCGCCCTGCCTGTCCCCATGAGGGCGGGACCCACTGAGCCGGATCACCCAGCTCCCTGCCTCAGAGTCAGTCCTCTCTCTCTCTCTCTCTCTCTTCCTCTCCCCAAGCTGAACAGTCGACTCTCTCACTGGTGCTCCAGTAACCTGCCAATAGGGCACTGGGATCCGTGCATTCTCCCATGCTGCTGCCCACTGCACCGGCTCAGATCACGTTTCCCAGGAATCTTCTGGTGTGGCTCATTGTTCAAGTCCCGTTCAATCAGATGGACATGCCAATCTGCCCTTCCAAATCTCAGATTGCTGGTTTAACAGGGCACCCGGACCAGTGAGTTTCGTGCCAGGTCCCGCTGCGCTAAGGCGCAGGCCAAACCGGCCACGTGAGCCGGCTCTTCTCGCATCCCGTGTCTCTCCCACACCTGGGACTTGCAAAGCTCTGTGGGCAAAAAAGGTCCATCCGAGAATGCGGCTAGGACTCACCCACTGCGCCTTCACCGAGAGCTGCAATCCCAAGTCACCTCTACGACGCCATCTTGGAACCCCTCTAATCTGTAGTTTTCTTTATGTGTGATATCTTTGTCTGGTTTTGGTATCAGGGTAATTCTGGCCTCACAGGATGAATTGGGAAGTACTCCATCCTCTTGTATTTTTTGAGAGATTTTGTGAGGAATTTGTACCATTTGGTTTTTAAATATTGGACAGAGCTCATCTGGAAGCCATCAAGGGCTGGGTTATTTTTGCAAGGATTTTTAAAGTACTAGTTCAGTCACTTTGTTACAAGTCTTTTCAGATTTTCTATTTATTATTGAGTGGTTTTTAGTTTGTGTCTTTCTAGGAAATTTCTCATTTGATCTAGATTAATTTATTGACATACAATTGTTTATAGAATTTCTTTGTAATTATTTTTATTTTTGTAGGTTTTTTTTATTAGTAGTATCCCCTTTCTTATTCATGACTTTGGTGGTTTGAATTTTATCTCTCTTTTCTTGGTCATATAGCTAAAGCTTTGTCAATTTTGTTGATCTTTTTAAGGAACTAAATTTTGATTTATTGATTATCTTTTTTTTATTCTCTGTTTATTTCTGCCTGTTCTAATCTTTATTTCCTTTCTATTTGCTTTAGGTTTAGTTTGTTCTTGTTTTCCCACTGAATTTCACAAATTTAATTATAACTCTTATAACGATGACCAAAAAAACTTAAATACTAATAAGACAAACAAGCCAATTTTTGAAATGGGCTAAATATTTGAATTGGCCTCATTTATCCAAAGAAGATATATAAATGGCTGATAAGCACAGAATATAATCTCTAATATCATTAGTCATTGGGTATATGCAAACCCAAACTACAATGAGATACCAATTTACAACAACTATATTAGGTGTAATGCAAAAAAAAGTGTTGGTAAAGATGTAAAGAAAATGAAAGTTTCATACATCACAGATAGGATTGCAAAATTATACAGAAATATTGAAAATTCTTTGGCAATTTCTCAAATAGTTAAACATTGAGTTATCCTATGACTCAGAAATTCAACTTTTAGTTACATATCTCAGAGAAATAAGAATTTATGTCCACATAAAAGCTTGCATAGGAATGAAAATAACAGCATTATTTATAATAGCCCAATACTGGAAACCTCTCACAGGTCCAATAACTGATGATTGGCTAAATAAAATGTAGTCAATTCATGTGATGGAATATTATTCAGCAATGATAAAGAATGAAGTATTGATGTATGATACAACATGGATGAACCTTGAAAACAATATAAGTGAGAGAAGGCAATTACAAAATACAAAATATTGTACAATTCAGTTTATATGAACTGTCCAGTATTCTGGGTAAACTCATTCAGACAGTGTTGTTATTAGTGGTAAGCTAGGAATGGGAGTGGAAAAGGACTTCAAAATGATTACAAGGCTTTGTTTTGGAGTGATAAAATAGTTCTGACATTAGATAGTGGTCATGTTTGAACAACTCTGTGAATATAGTAAAAGCACAGCATTGTACATGTTAAAATAATTAATTTTAGGATACATAAATTATGTCTTAAGAAAGAGAAGAGCGATCAATGGATGAAGAGGGATGGGACATGGTGAAAAGGGCCATGAGGTGATTATTTGCAGTTCCAGAAGGAGAAAAGCCAAAGAATGGATAAAATAAATATTGAAAATGAAAATAGCACATAATATTATAAAAATAATAAAAGATATCTAGCCATGCATCAAGATGTGCTACAAATCCCACGCAGAATGCATGCAAAGAAAATCACACACAGGTGCATTACAATAGAATTACTGAAAAAGGAAAATATTAAAAAATTAAGTCCACAGAAGATATTTAAATAGAGTTTACAACAGGAAATTGGTTAAAATAAGTGTTCAAAGTGCCAAAAATAACTATCACTCCAAGGCCTAGGAAAGCAATGGGGATATTTGGGTAAGACTTGGACCCCGACCTCTGATAAAATGGGCTTCCCAATTAGAGATTGCACTAAAACAGCTTGAAGAAAGAGCCCCTACTGAATTGGGCCTTTTACATTTAAATCAGGGGAATTGCTTAACTGGTACTGAAGTCTCCAGTTCTTGATGGAGGATTCCTTCTGAAGTGAAAGCCAGCATAGTAACAACAGTTCTTGATATTTAGAGAGAAACTATAAAATCCACATGGCCCTGCCAATGGATTCTTTGGTGACAAAAAGAAACAGGAAGCAGAAATAAGCAATTTGGTTCTCCCTCCTTCAGACTTCCTGTCTCCCTTTGTTGTCCTATTCAGCCTAACAGGAAGTAAAGGAGAAAAAGCATTGGCGGAACGTCTGCTTCAGCATGCTGTCAAAGGAAAAAATAACTTGGGACCCTAATTTCCTATGCCAAAAGAAAATAATTAAGCTGAAAACTGAGTTCATGTAAGAATTCACCTTTCCTCTTGTTCCTAAGCACATAGCTATAGATAAAAAGTTAAATATCTCCACAGGTGGCTACTCTATGTTCACCTTATCTTGTGTAAACTGTCAATTCACTGAGCATGAGACCAGTACACAACTGGCTATTTCCTTACTTGCTCCTTTTCTCTTGCAATATGTGGATTCAGTAATGTGACCTTACCCTTCCTCCTTCCCCTCCAGCCTACTTTTCCCCTTTACACACCGAATCCCTCAGAGTCATCTTTGGTGGAAGGCACAGACCTGTCTCCCAGGTACGTGCCCTCAACCTTGGCAAAATAAACTTCTAAATTGATTGAGATCTGTCTCTGATACTTTATATTTTACAAGTATCTCCTTTTCTAGAGTTTTACTCACTTTCAACAGGGAAGGTAAGTTTAGGTATTTTCCTGCTTCTAGGATGGTACAGAGAAATCTTCAGCCTGGGCCCCAGTTCCCAGGTGAGTATCTAAATTGGGGCTTGTCTTGTAAATTCTTTTTAATTACTACAGTTAAGATTAACAACTAGCTGGTCCTAATTTCTTCTTACCATTAGAGTGCTCAGTAATTATATAAATTGTGTAGTTTTTTGTTTTGCTTAACTGTTTTTTTTCTTGTTTGTTTCTGCTTTCGTTGCTGTTTCAGTATTGGGTTTGACAAATTCTACCTGACTTGATCAAATTTAAGTTCAAAATTATGGGGAACAAGAGAAATGGCTAGAAAAAGAAAAATATATATGTATTTTGACTACCTGAAGGGTGTTATTTTGGCACCTTTTGCCAACCAAGACAAACTGAAAGAGCAATGGTTGTCATCCACACTGTAATTCAGTAGCTAGGGTTCTGTCCCTTTTTTTCACCACAATAGCCTGGCTTTGATTCATAAATAAAGTCTCTTCCAATTTAATATTTGTGTTATTTTGAAATAGTAATTTGTCCCAGCTCAAATATGATGAGATTTAAAAGGATTTTTTAAGAGATCAATGATTAAAAGTTAGTTTTATTAAAAGCTAATATCCAAGCAGTGTGTGTATGTGTGTGTGTGTGAAAGGCCTTTATGTTTTTTATTTTTTTCTCTCCCAGGATCTTGTTCTTTGAGAAAAATATTTTTTCTTTTCAACCAACTGAATTCGGTTTTCTCCACGTACTTCTCTCTCTCCTTTCTCTTGCCACCCTCTGCTGCATAATTTCTAACAGACTAAGATTCCTTAAAGAAAACAGAATGTTCATTGCAGCACTGTTTACAATAGCAAAGACCTGGAACCAACCCAAATGCCCATCGATGATAGACTGGACTGGGAAAATGTGGCACATATACACCATGGAATATTATGCAGCAATAAAAAATGATGAGTTTATGTCCTTTGTAAGGACATGGATGAATCTGGAGAACATCATTCTCAGCAAACTGACACAAGAACAGAAAAGGAAATACCACATATTCTCACTCATAGGTGAGTGAGAAAAATGAGAACACATGGACACAGGGAGGGGGGTACTACACACTGGGGTCTATTGGGGGGAATAGGGGAGGGACAGCAGTGGGGAGCTAGGGAGGGATAGCCTGTGGAGAAATGCCAAATGTGGGTGAAGGGGAGGAAGGCAGCAAAACACACTGCCATGTGTGTACCTATGCAACTATCTTGCACGTTCTGCACATGTACCCCAAAACCTAAAATGCAATAAAAATTAATTAAAAAAAAGAGAAGGCACGAGGCTCTTTTTTGAGGTGAACTTCTGTTTCTCTTTATGGAAACCCAAGAATGTAAAGAGACAAGTTCCTCTCATATCTTAAACTGCTTGCTTGTGTATTATATTACCTGATTTTTTTTACTGAAATAGTTACTACAACATACGCTACTGGAGTGTTTAAGATAAGAAAGGTTGTGGTTTTGACATGTAAAGAAATAGCTCTGTAACTATGTGCATCGTAAAAGTATTATGTGGCCAAGTCCCATGATATATTTTTTTCCTTTTTAGAGATCCAGGATTCAGTGTAGACTCTGCCCAGAGCTCAGAAATTCAGTTATGTACCCCAAAACCTATAATGCAATAAAAATTTAATTTTTTTTTTAAAAAAAGATAGTGACTAAATTTAAACCTACCTATCTAAATAAAATTGATCTTCTTATAAAATCCTGTGATAGAATTCTGTAATTTTATGTTTGACATGGCATCCATTTTTAATATCCTTCTAGCATACTAGATTCTCTCACTGTTTCTCAATCTTTCTCATGCCCCACCACTTTGAGATGTAAATTTCACTATCTGATTTTCACCTGAGTTGTTATACAACTCAGGTTCCTTTGATATACAATTTTATGGCTATGTAGCTGACACTTGTCTAGGGTAATGAAACAGGTTACCAAGAAATCAGAAGTCCAAAATAGGGAAAATAGAGTTCTTATGAATCTATAAGAGCTACTGTGTCTCTAATACATCTATGTATTTATATATCAAGTATATGTTGTTTCACCATCAAAAATATATAAAAAAGCTCTAATTGATTGGCTTAAGGGAAAAGTGCTAAAATAAAATAATTTTTCATGAAAATAAAATTTTTAAGCACAAGCGTTTTTTCAAATTCATATGAGTTAAGTAAACCCTTAATAAATAAGCTGGTTTTAAATTATTAGTAACACAAAATTAGAAACATCTTCAGAATTGTCAACATACATTTTCTTGAGATTTGTTGGGGAAATAATTTAATATTTATTTCTGCTATGTATTATAAGGTGTCAAAACTTGGCATGAGGGTTATAAAGCTTGCAACTCCCAAAGGAATTATCTTTGGTTGTGTAACGTTTTTATAAATAAGGCATTGAATATTGTCCATTTAACAAAAACAGCCAAATCCTGGGTTGTTGGTCAAAAAAAAAAAGAATATGTATTTAATCATAAGGTTCTTACTTATGTAAACACCTGAAATTCACAGGCTATAGAAATGGTTAAGAGGGAAGTAATTTTAAATAATGACTATCTCAGTTTTCATAAGTAATCTGGGTAAACTATTTAAAAAGTTAATTAATTAGGGCAATGGAAGACATGCTTGCAAATAAAAGTATCATATAAGTTAGAATCAAAAGTCATATAAAATTAAATAATAGATATCCATTAAATGTCTCAGTTATTTCCAATTTATCTTTATGTTATAGGAAAACATTTTTCTAAAAAAAACTTTCTATTTAAGGGAAAATAATTTTTGTCTAATTCAAAGAACACTTAAAGGTGATTTATAAAACAAGGTAAAAGGGACTAGTAAGTAAAGAAAGTTAAGAGTATAAGGAAGTATTTTTTGTCAAAAAGGTTAAAATGAAAATAATTTTATATAAGAAAGAATCTTGAAATTTTTACATGTTTTAGAAATTAACCCCTAAGCAAATATGCTTTGCAATTTTTTTTCTTATTCTGTAGGTCACCTTTTCATGTTTTTTAATTTTTTTTTCTTGATGTGCAGCAGCTTTTTAGCTTGATGGGGGTCTCACTTGTATACTTTGCTTTTTTTTGCCTGTGTCTTTGGTATGATATTCATGAAATCATTGAAAAAACTAATGCGTGTTGAAAATTTTGGCAAATATGTTGCCTTGATACCCAGTTGTGTCTGTCTATCCAGCTTAGATGATGAGTTCCAGTATTAATTTCTCTAGTAAAGGCCAGATTGCTCTCTCTTCAAACCCACACACTCAGTCATGGAGTCAGCCTGATTTGAAGATATACTTCCTTGCAGGAAAAATTTATCATGTTGTTTGTTTACAATTTCATGCCTGCTTGCTATAAACTGTGCAATTGCCACACTGCTCCTCTGGCGCTTATGGACTTCAAGGAAGGCAAGTGCCCCAAGTCTATGCTTCCTTCCTGCCTGAGCTCCCTGAGCTACATGTGTCTGGCCTTCATGCATGCTGTTTACTCCTTAGGACCTATAAGTAATAAAATCTATATTTCCATCTTATATCACTCTTAATTATTGAAGGGATACTCTTCATCTTAAAGACCCTATACTAAAACACGACATCATTTTCCATATGTTTCTTCAAGAAGTTTTATATCTAAGGTGTAAGCTTTTAATCCATTTTGAGTTTATTTTTCTGTTCAATTTCATAGATTTGAATGTGGATATTCAGTTTTCATAGAACTGCTTCTTGAAAAGAGTTTCCTTCTCCTATTGCATGTTCTTGGCATCCTTATAGAAGACCTGAAAGTATATGAATGGCTCTCTATTCTGTTCCATTAGTCCATATCTCATTATTCCAGAACTAGACTGTTTTGAACACTATAATTTGTAAGATTTTTTTTTAAATTAGAAAGTCTGATGCCTCCAGCGTTTTTCTTCTTTCTCAAGAATGATTTTATTATTTTTTCATGTGTGTGTGGTTGCATATAGGTTTAGAATTTTTTTTTTTTTTTAATTTTTATTGCATTGTAGATTTGGGGGTACATGTGCAGAACGTGCAAGATAGTTGCATAGGTACACACATGGCAGTGTGCTTTGCTGCCTTCCTCCCCTTCACCCACACTTGGTATTCATCCCCAGGCCATCCCCCCCAGCCCCCCCATGCTGTCCCTCCCCCATTCCCCCCAACAGTCCCCAGTGTATAGTAGACCGCCTCTCTGTGTCCATGTGTTCTTATTTTTCTCACCCACCTATGAGTGAGTATATGCGGTATTTCTTTTTCTGTTCTTGTGTCAGTTTGCTGAGAATGATGTTCTCCAGATTCATCCATGTCCCTACAAAGGACACAAACTCATCATTTTTGATTGCTGCATAATATTCCATGGTGTATATGTGCCACATTTTCCCAGTCCAGTCTATCATCGTTGGGCATTTGGGTTGGTTCCAGGTCCTTGCTATTGTAAACAGTGCTGCAATGAACATTCGTGTGCATGTGTCCTTATAGTAGAACAATTTATAGTCCTTTGGATAGATACCCAGTAATGGGATTGCTGGGTCAAATGGAATTTCTATTTCTAGGTCCCTGAGGAATCGCCACACTGTCTTCCACAATGGTTGAACTAATTTACACTCCCACCAACAGTGTAAGAGTGTTCCTATTTCTCCACATCCTCTCCAGCATCTGCTGTCTCCAGATTTTTTAATGATTGCCATTCTAACTGGTGTGAGATGGTATCTCAATGTGGTTTTGATTTGCATCTCTCTAATGGCCAATGACGATGAGCACTTTTTCATATGTTTGTTGGCCTCATGGGTAAGGACTCAACATTTTTTCATAGAAGATGTACAAGTGATCAATAGGTATATAAAAAGATACTCAATTTTAAAAAGATACTCCAGATGATCACTAATCACAAGAGAAATGCCAATTAAAACTGCAGTGAGAAATCATCTCAAGGTCAATAGTTAATAATATATTTTTTTCTTTTTTTTTGAGATGGAGTTTTGCTCTTGTTACCCAGGCTGGAGTGCAATGGTGCAATCTCGGCTCATCACAACCTCCACCTCCTGGGTTCAGGCAATTCTCCTGCCTCCTCCTGAGTACCTGGGATTACAGGCACACACCACCTTGCCCAGCTAATTTTTCGTATCTTTAGTAGAGACGGGGTTTCACCATGTTGACCAGGATGGTCTCGATCTCTTGACCTCATGATCCACCCGTCTCGGCCTCCCAAAGTGCTGGGATTACAGGTGTGAGCCACCACGCCCGGCCCCTAATAATATTTTTTTTAAAGACAAGTGTTGGTAAAGATGTTGGAACCCTTGCACACTGTTGATAGAAATGTAAAATGATACATCCACTGTGAAAAACAATATTGATGATTCTCAAGTTACTAAAAAATAGAGCAATCCTAGTTCTTGGGATTTATTTAAAATAATTAAAAACAGAATCTCAAAGAGATATTAGCATTCCTATGTTCACTTTAGCACTATTTCCATTAACCAATGTGTGGAAAAAATCTAAATGTCTGTTAACTGGTAAATTAATAAAAAAAAGTGTGTACACCTACAATGGAAGAGTGTTCAGCCTTTAAAAAGAAGAAGTGTTGCAATATGTGGGAGCATGGCTGTACCTTGAGGTCATTATGTTAATTGAAATAAACCAGACACAGAAACACAGATACTGCACAAGTCTACTTTCAGAAGGTATTTAAAATATTCAAATACGTAGAATCAAAGACTGGAATGGTGGTTGCCAGGGGTTGGAGAGAAGAGAAAATGAGGAGTAGCTATTTTATGAGTATAGAGTTTCCATCATTAATTATGCTATAAAATACTTTATTGTACACTTAACATTTTGTTAAAGATCTTATGTATTACCAAAATTAAAATAAATCATCTTTTGAAAATAAAAAAAAAAAAAGAATCTTGAGCCGGGTGCGGTGGCTCATGCCTGTAACTCCAACACTTTGGGAGGCCAAGGAGGGTAGATTGCTTGACCTCAATAGTTCAAGACCAGCCTGGACAACATGGCAAAATGCCATGTCTACAAAAAATACCAAAATTAGCCAGGTGTGGTGATGGGCACCTTTAGCCCCAGCTATCCAGCAGGCTGAGGTGGAAAGATGGCTTAAACTCAGGAGGTGGAGGCTGCAGTGAGGTGAGATTATGCCACTGTACTCCAGCCAGGGCACAGAGCCAGACCCTGGTCTCAGAAAAACAAACAAACATAAAACACACTTTCTGCCTCTAATTAATTCCATTCAAGTAACCTTTTTATTAGTTTTGACCTGTAGGTTATCTAAAGAAACTCCCCAGGTTCGTCCATGACACTGGGAGGAGAGCATTGCACACTGGGGTCTGTTGGGGGAAAATAGAGGAGAGACAGTGGGGGAGTTGGGGAGAGAGAGCATGAGGAGAAATCCCAGATACAGGTGAAGGGGAGGAAGGCAGCAAATCACACTGCCATGTGTGTACCTATGCAATGATCTTGCATGTTCTTCGCATGTACCCAAAACCTAAAATGCAATAAAAAAAGGAAATTCCCCATAGGAAAGAGCAGTCACACTGCAGAAGATATTTTCTTTTGACTTTTGGTAACTGGTCTAACAGACTTTATATTTTATTGAAATAATTCCTGTGTCACTGTTACTAAATTTTGATTTACTTAGAAAAACTGAGATTATTTTTTTAAATTAAGGTTATTACATCTGTGCAACTTTCTACATTGCTTTCAAAGTCCTTATGTCATTAAGTTCTAGGGCTTGGACTCCTGAGTCTAAAATGGACACCACATCCTGTTCAATCATAAACATTGACAGCAGTTAAAGCCTCATCTTTAGACCTGGTATAAGATGACAATCACAATAAACTGAATTCTTGAGACATGGGGCCAGAAATTAAGATTATTTCATCTCCTCTAGGCCCAGGGACCTGTGATTGTAAGGGCTGATTTTGAGAGATACATTTAGTTGGGTTTCTCTATGAGTTAACCATTAATATCAAAGGCACATTGATCCCAGACTAGTATCTGGGACCCTATGTCAATTTTTTTTTTAATTTTTATTGCATTTTAGGTTTTGGGGTATATGTGCAGAACATGCAAGATAGTTGCATAGGTACACACATGGCAGTGTGTTTTGCTGCCTTCCTCCCCTTCACCCACACTTGGCATTTCTCACCAGGCTATCACTCCCCATCTCCCCCGCTGCTGTCCCTCCCCCATTCCCCCCAATTGACCCCAGTGTGTAGTAGATCCCCTCCCTGTGTCCATGTGTTCTCATTTTTCTCACCCGCCTATGAGTGAGAATATGCAGCATTTCCTTTTCTGTTCTTGTGTCACTTTGCTGAGAATGATGTTCTCCAGATTCATCCACGTCCGTAAAAAGGACATAAACTCATGATTTTTGATTGCTGCATAATATTCCATGGTGTATATGTGCCACATTTTCCCAGTCCAGTCTATCATCAATGGGCATTTGGGTTGATTCCAGGTCTTTGCTATTGTAAACAGTGCTGCAATGAACATTCATGTGCATGTGTCCTTATAGAACATGTTCTAAATCAATGCAAAGAAACTAAGAACCTTGAAAAAAGATTTGAAAAAAGATTCGAGGAAATGATAACAAGAATGGACAACTTAGAGAGGAATATGAATGAATTGAAGGAGCTGTAAAACACAACACGAGAACTTCGCGAAGCATGCACAAGTTTCAACAGCCGAATTGACCAAGCAGAAGAAAGAATATCAGAAGTCGAAGATCAACTCAATGAAATAAAACAAGAAACCAAGATTAGAGAAAAAAGCGCAAAAAGGAATGAACAAAATTTCCAAGAAATGTGGGACTATGTGAAGAGACCCAACCTACGTTTGATAGGTGTACCAGAATGTGATGAAGAGAATGAATCCAAGCTGGAAAATACTCTTCAGGATATTATCCAGGAAAATTTCCCCAACCTAGCAAGGCAGGTCAATACTCAACTCCAGGAAATACAGAGAACACCACAAAGATACTCCACTAGAAGAGCAACCCCAAGGCACATAATCGTCAGATTTACCAGGGTTGAAATGAAGGAGAAAATACTAAGGGCAGCCAGAGAGAAAGGTCGGGTCACCCACAAAGGGAAGCCCATCAGACTCACAGCAGATCTCTTGGCAGAGACTCTACAAGCCAGCAGAGAGTGGGGGCCAATATTCAACATCCTTAAAGAAAAGAACTTTCAACCCAGAATTTCATATCCAGCCAAACTGAGCTTCATAAGTGAAGGAAAAATAAAATCCTTCAGGAACAAGCAAGTACTCAAGAGTACTCTTGTAGGCCTGCTTTACAAGAGCTCCTGAAAGAGGCACTACACATAGAAAGAAACAACCAGTACCAGCCATCCTAAAAGCATACCAAATGCTAAAGAGCATCAACAAAATGAAGAATGTACATGAACCAATGGGCAAAACAGCCAGCTAGCATCAAAATGGCAGTATCAAATTCACACATAAGAATATTAACCCTGAATGTAAATAGGCTAAATGCACCAATCAAAAGACACAGACTGGCAAATTGGATAAAAAGCCAAAACCCATCGGTGTGCTGTACCCTATGTCAAATTAACAAGCTTTTTTTGGAACATTGACCTATCTTTAATAAACAAAATTTATAAGATTATACAAAGGTTTATGGAAATTATATCTTGTGGTCAAGAAAAATAAAATTTGATATATTCATTAATAAGCTTTGAGAGATTAAATTGACCTCATGCTGTCTTTATTAGGGCTTATGATTTGGGAGGTTAAGTCTCCTCTTTTAAAGAATTAAGGTTTTCTGCCTTTTAAAAAAATCTTTGAGTTATCACTTTGGCTAAATGAATGACTTAATTTACAATTATCTGTGAGCCTATTTTATGATATCAAGTGTTTTAAAGTTTTCATATTTGATAAACTTTCTAAAATAAAATTCTAAATTCAGTCCTCATTAATTTTTTGATGTTAGGTCCCTCGAAGTCCAAAACAGACATATTCAGCTGATTTGGTATAATAAAATCATGTAAGAAGTTTTTCAAATATGAAATCGTGTTTAAACTTCTTTGGATTATATTTATAAAAGGTATCATTATATGTGTTCCAAAATTGTATGAGTCCTGTGATTCTTATGTCTTAGTATATATTATCAGAAGTAATTATTATTATGTAAAATTGTGTATGCCATGGAAGTAACCAAATTTTCTTGTTAATTGTGTATTTAGCCTTGTCTATTCTAGGACTTTTATCATTCACAATTGTTGTTTTACTTTGATATTTTTACATGACAGATTATAGTCAGCTATAGAACTCTGAGGAGTTCACTTAAATAGAGGCTTCCTGTAACTTTAGAGATTGTGTCAGTGGAATAGAAAGAAAATCTTCCAGAGCTCTCATGGAGAGTTGATATATTCATGAAGATTTTTGACCCATTATCAGGCAAAACAAGAGTTAATAGCATGGGCTGCACTAATAAAAGAAAAATAAACTTTCTATAATTTTTTTTGCTTCAAACATTGTTGTTTCTTTATGTTTTGTTTTTTGGAGTCAAAAACCTTTTTCTTTGTTTTTGAGCTATTTACAGCTTTTAGTAATGGAGTAAGGTTTACTCTTCTGAGGAAAATTTGGAGAAAATTTTCTTTCTACTTTTAAAATATATGTGAGTATTCCTACATTATGGTAATATGGTTATTCACATAAATGCAGTGAGAATCTGTTTTTCTTGTATGATAGGACAACATTGAAGACACTGCTTATTTTACCAAGGCTTTGACTAGAATGGCATGCACTCAAATATGAACAGATTTCTTTAAAGAATCAAAGTTGATTTATGGAGCTAACAAAAGTCCTTTGGAAAAATTGGCCTCAGACCACATCTACTCAGTCCATATATAGTTCCTGAATTTCTGACCCATGGCAAGTAAAAAAATGTAATTTTCTGACAAGCCCAGGCATGTCAAGTTATGTTGGGACCTCCAGAAATGAGGAATTCACCCAACTCATACAAGTATTTGCAGGCACATTTAAATCAGTGGCTGGGTTAAAGGATTTAAATGGTCTAATCTAAGATTCTTTATGGAACAAACTGCCATACAAACCAATTTCTAAAAAGAGCCTAAATGACAAATAATTATTCCTGCTGCACTTTATAAGAGTAATTAGGCCAAATAAAATAAAACTAACACTTACTTTGTGAACAAATTGTTCCTTCCATGATTTGTCTTTGTTAAAAATGGGAGATCAGGAAGAGGAAAAACATGTATTTCAAAATCAACTAGAGTAAACCTCTTATCAGATTGTAGCCTTGCAAAGTGTTTATCAATTTTTTATTATTTTCTAAAATTTGGACTGAATTCTAAATTTTTTTCAAAGCCTTCAAAATAATATTTTTATTTTTTTTCCTTCTTTCTTTTCTTTCAGTTCTCCAGATTTAAAATCACTAAAAATTAAGCTGTGCTTTTCTTAAAGACCTGTGAACTGAAGCTGGACAACTTAAACTTCAAAAGAAAGTAACAGCAACCTCTTTATATACATGAACTACTTTCATACCTGTTTGCTGATGTATAAAATTCAGAGTAATATAGCATACATTTGTTTTGCAGAATTGTTCTCTCTTTTTTGTTCATTTGTTATTTTATTTCTCTCTTTCTCCCCCTATTTTTCTTCATGCATCATGTGACTTCACAACCATTTAAAAATGAGCTTTCCTAGCAATGTGGGAATTAGTCATCTAGGAATAAACTGTCTTAGCTACAAGAGATTAGACAAAACCCAAAACGAGGGACTCATTTTCTTCTAAAATACTTTCTCTGAAAAATTTTAAAAAAGAAGAAGACATACATGAGGCCAACAAACATATGAAAAAGTGCTCATCATCATTGGTCATTAGAGAGATGCAAATCAAAACCACATTGAGATATCATCTCACACCAGTTAGAATGGCGATCATTAAAAAATCTGGAGACAGCAGATGCTGGAGAGGATGTGGAGAAATAGGAACACTCTTACACTGTTGGTGGGAGTGTAAATTAGTTCAACCATTGTGGAAGACAGTATGGCGATTCCTCAGGGACCTAGCAATAGAAATTCCATTTGACCCAGCAATCCCATTACTGGGTATCTATCCAAAAGACTATAAATCGTTCTACTATAAGGACACATGCACACGAATGTTCATTGCAGCACTGTTTACAATAGCAAAGACCTGGAACCAGCCCAAATGCCCATAGATGATAGACTGGACTGGGAAAATGTGGCACATATACACCATGGAATATTATGCAGCAATCAAAAATGATGAGTTTGTGTCCTTTGTAGGGACATGGATGAATCTGGAGAACATCATTCTCAGCAAACTGACACAAGAACAGAAAAAGAAATACTGCATATACTCACTCATAGGTGGGTGAAAAAATGAGAACACATGGACACAGAGAGGCAGTCTACTATACACTGGGGACTGTTGGAAATGGGGAGGGACAGTGGGGGCTGGGGGATAGCCTGGGGATGAATACCAAGTGTGGGTGAAGGGGAGGAAGGCAGCAAAACACACTGCCATGTGTGTACCTATGCAACTGTCTTGCACGTTCTGCGCATGTACCCCAAAACCTATAATGCAATAAAAAATTAAAAAAAAAAAAAGAAAAAGAAAAGAGAGAAATGTAAAAGGAAAATAAAAAGTTGACACTCTAATTTCACTATGCCAAAAGAAAAAAAAATAAGCTGAAAGCTGAATCATGCAGGAGGCTGCCTTTCCTTTTTTTTCTAAGCACATAGCTATGGGTAAAAAGTTCAATTTCTTCATAGAGAGTATTCTGTATTCACCTTATGTAACATACTGGTTTAGTGAGCATGAGACCAATACATAATTGACTATTCCCCTACCTTTTCCTTTTCTGTTGTAACAGGTGGATTTAGTAATGTGACCATACTCTTCCTCTTTTCCCTCTAGCTTGCTTCCCTCCTTTAAATATTGAAGCTCCAAAAATCATCTTTGGAGAAAAGCATAGACCTGTCTCCTGGGTGCATGTCCCTGACCTTGGCAAAATAAACCTCTAAATTGACTGAGATCTGACTCAGATACTTTTTGGTTTACTATACCAAAGCAGATTATGGAATGTGGATATGAGATTTCAGATATTCCTAATACCTGATTCTTCCAAAAGCATGTATATTTCAAAGAAAACCTCAATATGTGCTTCAGATACTATGCCATTATTTCTCTCAAGTTTTAGCCATAGGTGCAGAACCAGTACAACAAATAAATGATAGACAGATAGACAAACCTAAGAGCATTTATTAAAAAGAAATTGAATTTGTGATTATGAGGGCTGACTAAGCAAATCTGAAATTCATAGAACAAGTGGCAGGAAGGGAGGATCACATGCAGAGAAGAATTCCATGGGCATGGGCTGATGTAGCTGTCAACAGGGTATGAGGAAGGGAATATGCAGTGATGGTTGAACAGTTGCAGACTCAGCTGCTCTTTGGAGTCTGACACAGGAAATGCCTAAATCTTCTTTTAAGGCCTTCCACTGATTAAGTCAGGCATGCCAGACAAATTTGCCTTACTTACAGTCAACTTATTAGAGACTTTAATTATGTCTGCAAAATCCCTTCACAGCAACACCCACATTAGTGCTTGATTGAATAACAGGAAAAATGTGTTCTGGCCTACAAGACAGCCACTGCCCTCTATTGAATCATCATAGTTTATCCTAGCCAAATTGATATATTAGGAATCTATCATACTTTTGAAATGTAATTAATGAAAATGAAACCACTGTGACATCAACAATATCCATTACTGAAAATGAAACCACACAAATCATATACATAAATAAGGGCTTATTATTTTATGCCAAGTGATCATTTACAGACTTAGATACTGGTGTAACTAAACCAATTATGTTCTTTTTTTTTTCTGAGACAAGAGCTCACTCTGCTGCCCAGGCAGTAGTGCAGTGGTGCAAACATAGCTCATTGTAGCCTCAACCTCCCGAGCTTAAGTGATTTTCTCACATCAGCCTCCTAAATAGCTGAGACTATAGGCATGCACCACCATGCACAGCTAATTGTATTTTCTGTGGAAATGGGGTTTTAGAGCTGGGTGCAATGGCTCAAGCCTGTAATCCCAGCACTTTGGGAGGCCAAGGCAGGTAGGTCAAGAGATCGAGACCATCTTGGTCCACATGGTGAAACCCCATCTCTACTAAAAATACAAAAAATTAGCTGGGCATTGTGGCATGTGCCTGTAATCCCAGCTACTCAGGAGGCTGAGGCAGGAGAATTGCCTGAACCCAGGAGGCGGAGGTTGCGGTGAGCTGAGATCATGCCATTGCACTCCAGCCTGGGTAACAAGAGCAAAACTCTGTCTCAAAAAAAAAAATGGGGTTTTATTATGTTCCCCAGGCTGGTCTTCAACTCCTGGGCTCAAGTGATCTGCCAGCCTCAGCCTTCCAAAGTGCTGGCATTACAGTCATGAGCCACTGCTTCCAGCAAATATGTTCTTTAGAGCAGTGGTTTCTAAAATGGCGTGTGGGCTAATTCAGGAAATTTACAACATGATCTGTTGAGGGCAGCACAAATAAAATAATACAACTTTCATTGATATTCATGTGTATCTCGTTTCTTATTCAAATTTTGTCTTTCATGTTATACAATATTGTTTCCTTATAATGTACATATAGATATGCACACATATATACACAAAGATTTTATTAATAAGGAATTTGAGTATGTGGTACATGAATGCAGGGGCTATTTTTCTACACTGTAAATGTAGATATATTATTTGAAGTTACCTTCAAGCACATTTTCCCGCACAGTGATGGATGATTAGAATGTTTGCAAACATTTTTTTAAAAAAACTCATTCACCATATGGCCCTACCAGTATAGTAGTTACTTTAGGACATAGAAACTGGGAAGTGGACATAAAGGCTGGTGCATCAGCCAGCAGTCTCTCTTCAGCATGGATTGCCATAATCTCCTTCAACAGAAGAAATTAGGCCCATTTATGCCTAACTAACTCCCCTTCCCTCAACACACCATAATGATAGAAAACAAATAAGCTTGATGTTGATGGTAGTATCCCACACAGTTTGCCTGTAAACATCCCTGCTAAATGTGTCTGCTTCCTTGCAAATATAAAAGAGTCATCTCAGAACAAGTGGCCTTAGTTGTCATAGAAACAAGGTCTTCTGGCTGATGGCAGCCTACTATGGCAACTAGGAAGTGAAAATTCATTCACAGAAGCAGTGCCATGAGTATTAACTCAGCTGAATATACCCTAGCCCAATTCAAGAGAGATTATTAGAAGGCAACCAAAGAAATATGCTAGAGGGCAAAGCTTTTTAAACAATGGACTAGAGATACAGTATATGGTGGTTAAAAAAAAAATCTATCCATCTAACATTTACATTATTTGCTTTCCCATCCCATGAAAACCGTGGAACTGGCTATAACACATGCTGGTGCTAACAGTGATCTCATAGACCACACACTCCAAATCCACATCCACTCCCCAAGTGCCATTTTATGAAACCAATAATTAAATAACAAGGAATAAATTCATATGTGACAAATTTGTCTATATCTTCTGTAAGCACTGTGGACTATGATAAAGTATTTGTCAGTTTCTGAATTTCATACCAGCAGGACAAAACCATAAACTCATAAAATTGGTGTCACTTGGGACTTCTGATTTTCCACTGGAATTCTGTGATTCCTATTAATTCTTGCCTCTGCTAAAAATCTTTCCAAGATAAAACAATAAATCCAGTCATCAGAGAAAGATTTTCAGCTGGTTCACAAGATTAACATCTTTCTGTGACACTTCTCCCTTCTGTCCTTCTTCAGAGGTGGAACCTCAAACCATATTCCTATTTCTTACATGCCTTGCAATGCTGTATATGAATAGTTGCATGAATAATTGAATGAAATGTCAATTAAGTTAGAAGATGAAATTAAAGAAGAAAACAGAAGCTCAGAAATATATTAAAGTCTGTTTTCCTCTTATACAGCATCTCATGTAGAGATGGTGTAGTCACAACAGTCCCAAAGTCTGTCATGAGGCAAGGTAGGAGTGTGTAGGTGGGAAGCTTAGTAATTTATGGTCAAATTGGAATAACATTAGGAGAAGATAACTTAGTGAAGATGAGTCTCCCATGTTTAAGGAGAGGCAAACCAGATACTAAGGCACTGTCAGGAAGAAAGAATACAGATCAATATTTAAACAAATTCACATGAAGATGGGAGGAGAGGAAAATGCTTCCTCACAATAGAAACAAATTTGGACAATGTGCTCTGTATTCTAATATCCACAAGAAGATAAATTTGAGCCTGTCACATGTGAATATTTGCATTCCTCGGGCAGTACTAAAACCTGCACACTGCTAATTGATAATGAGGCTATGAGTTAAGTATCTTAAATATATATCATGCTAAGATTAAAAATAAAATAAAATCTCAGGGAACAAGAATTTGACAGACACATCATCACTATACACAGGTAAAAACAGCTCCTGTCACACTACGGTCATTGGATTAGGAGACAGAGCTCCCATATGACACATTTCTTACTGGGATTAATAAGCAAAGCAGGAGGACTCTTCTAAGAATGATTCTAGGGAATTTTTAAAAAGAAGTCATCACGTTTCCCATTGGATAAATGAGAAGGGCCAGTATAGGTCAGATTTATACCTATAGCCAAATTAACTGAAGATATTCAACAGTCTCAGTAAAAAAAAAAAAAACAGTATCAAGACCACATTCTAACCTCTGTGATTTTCCAGAAAGGCAACATTGTAGGGTGATTTTAAGGTTGAGCTTTTCAAATGAGAGCCACTCCAAAGGACAGTTGTGGGTTTGATTTGCAGCTCTACCTGTACTATATGAAATTGAAGTGGCCCTTGAGACTTTCAGAATTGTAGTTTCATTGTCTGTCATATGACAGTTTTAGCAGCTTTACTGAGATATAATTCATGTAACACAAAATTCCCCCAATTAAAGTGTAAATTTCACTGGTTTTTACTATATTCACAAATGGTGTTCAGCCATCATAAAATTCAATTTTAGAACATTTATACTAACTCAAAAGGAAACCCCATATCATTTAGCTTTCCCCCACATATCCCCAATCCCCTCATCCAGCCCTGAATAATCACTTATCAATTTCTTGTCTCTATGGGTTTCCATATTCTGGATTTTCATATAAATGGCATCATTCATATGAAATTGGGATTTCCTTTTTTATTAAAAAAGAAAAGGCTTCTTTCACTTTAGCAATAACCCAAATAGAATTGAGATTGCCTTTTTTATTTAAAAAAAGAAAGGCTTCTTTCTCTTTAGCAGTATAGTTTCAAGATTCATTAATGTTGTAGCATATACCAGTAATTCATGGTTTTTACCATCAAATAATATTATATGAATATACCACATTTTGATTATCCATTTATTGATGGACACTGAGCTGTTCTGTTCTTTTTGGAAAAAGTTTATGAAGAATTGATATTCATTTTTGAATGTTTGGTAGAATTCAGCACTGGAAGTATCTGGGCTTGAACATTTCATTGTGGGTAGTTGTTTTGTTTCATTGTGATTACTCATTTATTCTCATTACTTATTTCAGGTATATGTAGATGGTTTATTTCTTCTTACGTCTTTTTTGGTAGTTTATATATTTCTAGGAGTTTGTTCATTTTAGCTAGGCTACCTAATTTGTTGGCATACAATTGCTCATAACATTTTATTTTAATCCTTTTTATTTTGTAAAGTCATATGTCCACTTTCACTTCTGATTCTAGTAAATTGAGTATTTACTGTCTTTTCTCAGTCAAACTTGCTAAAGGTTTATCAATTTTGTGAATCTTTTCAAATAATTGAGTTTTGGTTTAATTGATTGTTCTATTTTTCTAGTCTCTATTTTATTAATTCCTACTTGAATCTTTATTGTTTCCTTTCTTCTGCTTGCTCTAGGTTCAGTTTGTTCTTGTTTTGCCAATGTCTTAAGGTAGATAGGTTATTAATTTGAAGTCTTTTTTCCTTTTTTTTTAATAAAGGCATTTACAGCTGTAAATTTCCATCTAAGCCTTGCTTTAGCTGCATACTACAAATTCCACAGGATATAAATTATTATTTTCTCTTCCCCATTTTCACTAGTAATGGGTCACTGGACCTTTTTATGCTGTGATGTCAGAAGTCATTCTCCTCAAAATGCTAAAAATATTAACACCTACTTTAAGGAGTTGATAAAAGAACACAAAACAGCACTCTAATTCATTAGGAAAAATAGATTCATACTCAAAAATATCCCATAACAGAAATATCATGAAGGTAAGTCAAATACATAATATACAAATATTTTATAGAGGTACTGTCATTTCAAAACATTGGTACAAACATGAGGTTTTAGCAAGTGGCACTATGAAGAAACAGGAAATTTGGAAGATAAGACCAAAAAAGCCCAAGTTATCCCAGAGAACTGCACAGAGGTCCTTGATGCATTCAGTTTCAGATTAGAGGTATGGGTTTCTATTATTGCTTGAATTTTACTATGCATGTACACATACAGACATATATACAGTTATGTGTTGTGTACTGATGTTTTGGTCAATAATTTACAGTGATCTGACAGCATTATAAATACTTTATTTTCACTGTAACTTATCTATGTTTAAATACACAAATACAGCTGCCTACAGTACTCAGTACAGTAACATTTGGGTTTTTAACTTAGAGGCAATAGCCTAGGTGTGTACTAAGTATACCACCTAAGTTAGTACAAGTATTTTCTATGATATTGGCACAATGATACAATTGCCTAATAGTGCATTTCTCAGAACATATCCCCATTATTAAGCAATGCATGACTACATATGTGCATGTATGTACATGTATATGTACATCTGCATGTGGGGAAGATACAAATTGCAAAGGGAAAGCAAGGAAAAACATTCAATAAATATGTAAAATATGTAAAATATGTAAAAGATAACCACACTGCCGAACGCTCAATTAAATGCAAAGATGAACAGCAATTAGATTGTATTCCAAATACCTCTACCCACTCACTATTTAATAGGCAAGGAAGCAAAGAATGACAAAGCACAGTGTTGGCCAGAGATTGAGAATTCAGGCACTGTTGGGTACATGCTCAAGATCAAACAGCTTGCAATGGGGGGACCAAAATAGAATTCGAGGTCTTTCTGTCTCCACAGCAGGCAGATGTGCTGTCTCCAACACTCATTACTCCCTCCTGGACTTGGAATTTAGACTGTGTTATAATCCAAGCTTAAGTTCTCTCTCTCTCTCTCTCTCTCTCTCTCTCTCTCTCTCTCTCTCTCACTCTTGCTCTCACTCTGCCTCTCTCCATCCCTAACTCCCTTCCTCTCTTTTCCAATTTTCTACAAAAAGTAGAATATATAGATAAATATCAAAGCCAGAGAAGTCTGCATAAATAGACGGCAAGATGACTGACCTAGTAAAGTAAGTCATTCTGCCAACATATACATATTTAGGTTTTATGGGCACAAAGAACTTTCTACCACTCTCAGCTGAAGACCAGGGGGAGGTGGTGCTTATGTAACTAAATAGCATTATAGCATAATGTTCTAAAATTCACTGAATGTTTATCCCTAGAAATTGGATCATTAACATAACATTGCCATTCTGTAATTTGCCTTTTTCATATTGCATGACATCTTTCAAGTTCAGTATATTTAATTCTACCTCCTTTATAATTGTTCAATTAGTAGTCCATTGAACTCATATATGAATATGAAAATAATACCATGCCATATATCAGTCTGTTAAAAATAATTTTAATGTATTCTCTCGCTTTTCTGAGAAATTGGGAAAATTCATATTTGTTACATGTCATAACTAGGCCTTGTCTGTGGCCTAAAAACCAAATAAGAGAAACACACTTGGAGCATATAGGCAAAGAGGGATACAAGACACATAGAGAGCACTTTCCATCCCATAGAAAATTCCACTTTCACCTGAAGATAAGACTCTGTATGTTTGCATTGTGTGTGTGTGTGTGTGTGTGTGTGTGTGTGTTTTCTTTGGAAGATCATGGAAGGGGTCAAAAAATGGAATATTCTGTTTTCAGTTCAATTACTGAAATAAGAAAACTCATGCGAACAATCTAACAACATGTTAAAAATGATCAAGAAGGAACTATTCATCATTATCAATGCCATCAGCTATATATATTTTGGATTAACATATATATATATATATATATACACTTCTAAATAGTTGTTCCATTAACACATATAAACCCTTTTGAAAATGTTTTTCTTTTAAAGTCAACAGCAAACTTGAATATTCTTCCATATTCCTGTATGATTATATATTTTTGTGTGTGAATCACTTTTGATGAATGTTGTCTGCATATTTTTAATACGTAATTTCAGTTACTTTTCCGATTACAAAGCAACACATAATTAACATAAAACATGAAGGAAATAAGCAAAACAAGATGGTTAACACTCTGGTCACTTCAGTCCTCAGTCCTTTGCAAGATATCTTTTATAAAGAAATTTGTTTGTCCCTGTCCCAGTTATCTCTCATTGTGTATTCTATCTGTAAGATACAACACTGCTACATTTCTGCTGTATATGTGAATTTTACAGATAGAGATAGAAATTGATATAGATATATCAATATATAGACATACTGATATTGATCTCTAGCATATCACTAATAGTGTATACTGGAGGTCATCTAACTAATTTTTAAACTAAGCCCTAATCTTCACAGGTTCTTAAGAGAAATGAGTATCAAAACCAAAAGTTGCCACCAATTTAAATATCTCAAGGACTGCAATAAAATTACTATTAAAAGCACAATATTGTAACTGGTGATTTCTCTACAATAATTTCAAAGTCTGATGTGAATCTTCAGGGAAGAAAATTTCCAAATGAGAAAATCACAATTTTCTAATTCTGCTACCCTTCCCTCTCTTTTTTTTTCTTTACCTCCTTTCCGTTTCTGAGCAATTTAGTCCAAATGCTATTGTGACATTAGGTGAGCCAGAGCAAAATGAAGTCATGTGTATTTGCGTGTGTGTGTGTGTGTGTGTGTGTGTGTGTGTGTGTGTGTGTGAGTGGAGGTGGAGGAGTTGGGGGAAAGAAAGGGGAAATTGTCAGTGACCATGATGGCCCAGAGAAGAGTGCTGGAGTTAAACGAGGAGGGCATCTGTTAGGTAGTCCTGCACCAAATATTTTCACAATCAGAGCTCATTTTCCCAATAATTCCTTAAACAAATAAATCATTTAAGACATCTAGTCCACTAGTCACAACACATAAACTTTAATTTCCTCTCCTACCTAAGGATCCTTTTATACATATCCCATGCTAAATTCCTTTGTTCATTTTCAAAATATATATATATATTTACCATATTAAGAATCATTTTATTATTTACATTACTTTATTTATTTATTCTTTCTTTTTATTTTTTATTATATACTTTAATTTTTATACTATTATATATTTATATTTATGTTTTATTTTTATCATTATATATTTATAATGTATAATATATATTTATAATATATAATATCATTATATAATATATAATTATATTATAAATAATATAATTATATATTATATAATAATATTGTAAATAATATATTTATATTATTATTCTTAATTTTTTTATTATTATACTTAAAGTATTGTCACATTGGTATACACATGCCGTGGTGGTTTGCTGCATCCATCCCGCCTTCATCTATATTAGGTATTTCTCCTAATGTTATCCCTCCCCAATCCCCCCACCCCCTGCTACTCTTCCTCTATGTCTCTCACCTCCCAATAGGCCCTGGTGTGTGATGTCTCCCTCTCTGTGTCCACGTGTTCTCATCGTTCAACACCTACTTACGAGTGAGAACATGTGATGTTTGGTTCATTGTGGCACTGTTTACAATAGCAAAGACTTGGAACCAACTCAAATGCCCATCAATGATAGCCTGAATAAAGAAAATGTGGCACATATATGCCATGGAATACTATGCAGCCATAAAAAAGGATGAGTTCATGTCCTTTCCAGGGACATGGATGAAGCTGGAAACCATCATTCAAAATCTATTTTAACATTACATTGGATCCTCTTCCCTACACCTTCCAGCTCTTCTTTCTTACCCCATCCAGATATAATGCAGGTCAGGAGGCCAAAATTTTTTCAAAAATGCTCTTTTGATCTTCTACCCCCTACACCCTACAATAGGTAACAATTTCAAAATCTCATGCAATTGTAATTAATTCAAGGATGATGTTTTGAGATTAAAATCTATAGATAAAATATTCTGAGATTACAAACTTCTTCTTTCTCTGGAGATGAAAACTACATTATTGTTAACTTCCAGGTGAGGAAAACACATCTTTAATTATATAACAAAATAATAATTTAAAAAATTTTATCTAGCCCAAAAAGTAGAGTACATGCATTATTTATTTTAGCAGCTTTATTGAAATAATATTAAGATACCATAAAATTTACCCATTTAAAGTATATAGCTCAATAGTCTTTAACATATTCAGAGTTATGTAGCCATCAACATAATCTAATTTTCATTAGTTTAATCATTCCTGAAATAAAACCTTCTATCCACTGACAGTCACTCCCTATCCCCCACATCCCCTATGGTAATCTACTTTCTATCTTCATAGATTTACTTATTCTGTACAATTCATATGAATGGAATCATACAATTTGTGATCTTTCACTCTGCATTATGTTTTCAAGTTTCATCAGTGATGTGGAATGAATCAGTACTTCATTATTTTTATAGCTGAAAATAGTTCATTGTGGACACATACTGTATTTTGTTTTTCCTGTCCTCAGTTGATGGCCATTTTGGTTGTTTCCACTTTCTGGCTATTATGAATAATGCTGATATGAACATTCACCTACAGTGTTTTTTGGTGAACATATGCTTTCAACGTATAATTTCATATACTTCTCCAGTATGTGCCTATAAGTGAAATTAATAGGTTAAACAGTAATTTGTTTAATATTTTAGGGAACTACCCAACCATTTTTCACAGTCTCTGTACTATTTCATATTCCCAACAGCAATGTTGGCAGCTTCTGATAACTACCCAGACCTTCCAACACTTGTTACTGGCTATTGTTTGTATTACAGCCAAACTGTTTTGTGTAAAGTGGTATTTCACTGTGGTTTTGATTTGCATTTTTCTGCTGACAAATTATGTTGAGCATCTTTTCACATGCTTATTGGCCATTTGTATGTCTTCTTTGGAGAAATGTCTTTTCAGATTTTTGTCCATTTTTTAATTAGGTTAACTTCTTATTATTGAGTTTTAAGTGTTCTTGTATTTCTGTCATGATTTCTACTTTGACTTATGGTTTATTTAGGTGTGTATTGTTTACTTTTTGCATATTTGTGAAATCCGAAAGCTTTCTTCTCTTATTGATGTCTAGTTTCAGTCCATGCTCTTCAAAGAATGTAACATGCATGACTTCAAATTTATTGATTTGTTGAGGTTTGTTTTATAGCCTAACATATAATCTGTCCTAGAGAATGTTTCATGTGCACTTGAGAAAAATAAGTATGCTATTTTTATTGGGTAGAATGTCCTATCTGATAGATCCAGCTGATTTATAGTGTTTTTCAAGTTGTCTGTGTCTTTTTCTATTTTTTAAACTACTCTTAGCAGAATCAGAATCTTCTATATTCTTGATGATCTGCTTAATTGTGCTATCCATTAGTAAAAGCAGCATATTATGGTCTCTTAATATTATTATTGAACTATTTCTCCCTTCAATTTGTCTTAGGTTTGTATTATGTATTTAGGTGCTCTGTTGTTAGGTGCATATATGTGTACAACTATTGTTTCTTCCTAATGATTAACACTTATATAATTATAAAATGTCTCTCTCTATTTTTAAACAGGTTTTGTAAAGTTTATTTTACCTGACATTATTATAGCTACTCCAAGCCTGTTATAATTTCTGTTTGCCTGGTGTATCTATTTCTAGTCTGCTACATTCAACCTATTTGTACTTCTACATCTTAATTATGTCTCCCTTAGACAACACATAGTTGCATCTTGTTTTTCTCCAGTATTAGTATTTATTGTATTACTTTTGATTGGATTACTTAGTGAATTGATATTTAATGTTATTATTGGTATGTTTGCATTTGAGTCTGCCATTTGCTTTATGCCTGAGAGACAACCCTGTCTCTATAATAAAAAATCGTATTAGGGTTCCCTTGTACATAATGTCTCATGTTTTTCTCTTTCCCTTAGTGTATTCAAGGTATTTTTTATCATCTTTGGCTTTCAACTTTTTGACCATGATGTGTCTGTGTGTGCATTTCTTCCTAGTTATTCTACTTGGGATGTGTTGTTTCTTGATAAATAGATTAGTATTTTGGGGCCTTTTTAGACATTCTTTCTTACAATGTTTTTTCTGCTAATTATATAAAAAATAGTAATTAAAATGTTTTTCATCTAGCCCAAAAATGGGCACAGAATTTTTTCTGCAGAATTATTGCATAGGTACACACATGGCAATGACATTTGCTGCCTCCATCCCCCGTCACCAATATCTGGCATTTCTCCCTATGTTATCCCTCCTCAACCTCCCTAACCCCGCTGTCCCTCCCCCATTTTCCCCAACAGACCCCAGTGTGTGATGCTCCCCTCCATGTGTCCATGTGTTTTCATTGTGCAACACCGCCT